>JAATOF010004383.1:0-35030 GCA_013170925.1 Podosphaera leucotricha | reverse complement strand
TCCGCAAACGGAGAACACGACCTCGGACGGCGCCAGCGCCTCGAGCACGCGCTCGAGCACGAGCGCTCCAAACGGAACCACGTCGCGGCGCGCACGCGCGACATCGTCCATACCCGGAAGCGTGGAGGCTTTCTTGACGCGCCGGACGAATTGGCAGAACTCGATGGCCTCGCGCGTCGGAATGGCATAGCCGTGCATCACGCGCAGCGGATAGTTCGTCTGTTCCATGTGCAGCTTCGCAAGCGCACGCCATGTTCCGCCGACCGCATAGAACGGCCGCCCGCGACCGTGCATGAGCCAGCTGATCTGCGCCACCTGCTCGTCGACGACAGGTAGAGCGCGCTCGATCTTATTGCCGGTCATGTCGATGAGGCGCAATCCGCCGAGCGGCAGCGTTGCTGCGTCGTTCAGCCTATCCTTGTAGATGTCGATGAGTTCGAGGCTTCCGCCGCCGAGATCACCCGCAAGTCCATCGGCGTCGACAAAGCCCATGCGAATGCCGTAGGCCGCAAGCTGAGCTTCCTTTTCACCCGACAGCACCTCGACAGGCACACCAAGCACCGCTTCCGCGCGCTGGATGAAATCAGCGCCGTCCGTCGCATCGCGCACCGCAGCCGTCGCAAGAACGCGCAGGTTCTTGACCTTGAGCACGCGCGCAATGGCCCGGAAGCGGCGCAGCGCCTCGAGCGCGCGTTCGACGCTTTCGTCTCCAAGCTGCCCCGTCGTGGCAATCGTCTTGCCGAGACCGGCCAGCACTTTTTCGTTGAAGAGAGGTAGCGCGGCGCGAACGGCGCCTTCATAAACAACGAGCCGCACCGAGTTCGACCCGATGTCGATCACACCAATAGGCTCGAGTTCTGTTGCCTTGGCGCGCGCGCCGAACACCTGCGTCAAGCTCACCGAGACCTGCCTGAAATGCGAGCGTTACCGACCAGCCGAATACGAAATCGCGAATCTCTCTCTGAATCATGCGCTTGGAAGGAGATCCACGCGTCACCCTGATAGGGGGTGACGCGTCCTCGGTCTAGTGCATGTTGGAGAAATCTGCATCCCGTTGCGTGATGGCCTCCAACGCCCACGCAGCAATCTCACAACAACATGATCTAACTGCGCTTTTAAGAACGCTACAGTTAATCCTTGGGTATGAAATCGAACCGTGGCGGAAAATTCTCCTTGAGCGCACGCCCGCGTCCGGAGAGCGACGGGTTCGTCATGAAGTAGCTATGGGCATTGAAGGAACTGTCGTCCGGACCCGGCGCGATACGCAACGAAGAGCCGTCCGGCTTGATTTCCCAGCTCTGCTGATTGTCCTTGAGATTGGCCACCATGATCTGGTCGAGTACCTGCTCATGAACCGTCGCGTTCTTGATCGGCACCATCGCTTCGACGCGACGATCGAGGTTGCGCGGCATCATGTCGGCCGAGCTGATGTACACGGCAGCCTTGGGAGAAGGCAGCCCTTCGCCTTGGCCAAAACAGTAGATGCGCGCGTGCTCGAGGAAGCGTCCGATAATGCTCTTGACGCGAATATTTTCGGAAAGCCCGGGAACGCCGGGACGCAGGCAGCACACGCCGCGTACAACGAGATCGATCTCCACGCCCGCTTGGCTCGCCTCATAGAGACAGTCAATGATCTGCGCATCGACGAGGGAGTTCATCTTCATCCAAATCGCGCCGGGATGACCGGCTTTGACGTGCGCAATCTCCTGATGGATGTGATCGACGATGCGCTTGCGGATACCGCGCGGACTTGCCGCCATGCTCTCGAGTTCGGCCGGTTCGCCATAGCCGGTAACGAAGTTGAGAACGCGTGTCACGTCCCTCGCGATCGTTGGGTCCGTCGTAAAGAGCGAGAGATCCGTGTAAATGCGCGCCGTCTGAGCGTGGTAGTTGCCGGTGCCGATGTGGCAATAGGTGACGAGCTCTGAGTTCTCGCGCCGCACGATCTGCCCAAGCTTCGCATGCGTCTTGAGCTCGATGAACCCGTAGACCACATGCACGCCGGATTTTTCGAGATCTCGCGCCCACCGGATATTTGCGGCTTCGTCGAAACGCGCCTTGAGCTCGACCACGGCCGTGACGGATTTGCCCGCCTCGACGGCCTCCTTCAACGCCTGCACGATCGGGCTGTCACGCCCCGTACGATAGAGCGTCCATTTGATGGCCATCACGTTCGGGTCGGCCACCGCCTGCCGCAGGAATTGCACCACCACGTCGAAGCTCTCATACGGGTGATGAACGATGATGTCCTTCTTGCTGATCGCCGCAAAACAATCGCCGTTGAATTCACGGATACGCTCGGGGAAACGCGGATTGTAGACCTTGAACACGAGATCCGGCCGGTCGGCGACGATGAGCTGCGCGGTGTCGGCCAGACCAAGCAAGCCCTCCTTGAGGAAGACGGACTCGTCACCCACTTCAAGTTCGTCGATGACGAACTTCCTGAGCCTCTCCGGCATGCGAGCGTCGAGTTCCAGCCGGATCACGTGCCCGCGCCGCCGCCGCTTGAGCAGCGTCTCGAACGAGCGCACCAGGTCTTCCGCTTCTTCCTGCAGCTCCACGTCGCTGTCACGCAGCACGCGGAACGCACCCTGGCTCTCGACATCGAAGCCGGGAAAGAGCTCGGTGATGAACAGGCCGATCATCTCTTCGAGACGGATGAACCTGAGTTGCGTGCTCTTGCTTGTGTCTTCAGCGCGAAGACGAATGAAGCGCTCGAGCTGACCCGGAATAGGGATGAGGCCGCTCATGGCCTTCCCGTCGCTCTTGCGCTGCATCCACACGACCATCGTAAGGCCGAGGTTTGGAATGAACGGGAATGGATGCGCGGGATCGACGGCGATCGGCGTCAGGATCGGAAACACATGGCTCATGAACAGTTGTTCGAGCCACGCCTCTTCGTACTTGCTGAGGTCATCCCCATCGACGATCTCGATCCCGGCGTCCGCCATATCGGCCTTGATCTCTCGCCAGCAGGCCTGCTTGTCGGCGACGAGCTGGGCCGCGAACTTGTTGATCTCCGCGAGCTGCTGCTTGGGAGTGAGCCCGTCTTGCGTCAGCGTCGTCACCCCGGCAGCGATCTGCCCGTAGATGCCCGCCGCACGCACCATGTAGAATTCATCGAGGTTGGACGCAGAAATCGAAAGAAAGCGCAGCCGTTCGAGCACAGGATGCTTTTTGTTCTGCGCTTCCTCGAGCACGCGCCGATTGAACTGCAGCCAGGAAAGCTCACGATTGTAGAACCGGGCTGGTCCCTCGATCGCAGTTACGCCTGACGCCGCGACACCGGCATCGGCTGCTTTTTGCTTTCCCTTGACGGCCATTGGTCTTGTCCTGTGATCGACAAATGCGAAACTGGAATGAGTTAACTCAACAAATATGACGGCTGGTTAGGGCCGATCCGGACCACGGTCGGCCTCACCGTCCTCTTCGCGGCCGACCTCCGCGAGCGCTTGTGCCGCAATCGCCCGCGTCACCTTCCGCTGCATGGCCAGCGAAAGCTGATCGCAAATGGCCACCACGCGCAGAGCAACGTCGGTCGAGCGATCCATGTGCAGAGCCAGATAGGAAATCACGTGCGGCTCGACAACGAGTTGCCGGTCGGAGAACAGTTTCACCAGCACGGACCGCATTAACGCTTCGTCCGGTCCTTCAATAAAGACCGGTGGAATGGCCCGGAGCCGCGATCTGAGATCCGGCAAGGCGATCTCGATCTCGCCGGGCGCCGCACGCGAGGTCAGCAGGATCGATCCCGACTTCTCACGCGCAAGATTGAGCAGGTGAAACAGAACCTGCTCGCTGCCCACACCGCGGTCGATATCTTCGACAACGAGCGTCGGCCGTTCCTCGAATGAGTGCACCGCGTCTTCACTGAGATGAGACGCAGACACGAGCCGCGCATGAGATCGCAGCCGCCACACGTTCGCAAGATGGCTCTTCCCGGCACCTGCCGGACCGACGACGAGCGCCGCCGGAAGCGGCCAGGTCGGCCATGCATCCACGACATCCACGGCCGCCGCGTTTGATCGGCTCACCATGAAGTCTTCGGCCTCCTGCGCCTGCCGATGCGGCAGCGCAAGCACGAGTTGTTCCGGTTCTGCCTTCGCGCGAGCCGTCATGACTGGGCACCTCGCGTCGCAGGAACACCACGATACACGGGGCTCTTGAGATAGACGTCGAGCGCGAAGCGGATCACCACCCCGAGGGCGGCGGCAAGAGGAACAGCCACCAGCGTTCCGACGATGCCGAATAGATAACTGAATACGAACAGTGCGAAGATGAGCCACACGGGGTGCAGTCCGATCTTAGAGCCGACGATGGTCGGACTGAGAAAGCCCGCGTCGAGCGCCTGCGCGCCGAGAAACACACCGACGACGAGCATGATCGGAAGCATATCCGGCCAGAACTGGACGATCGCGACAGCGGTTGACGTCAGAAAGCCGAGCGCCCAGCCGACGAACGGAATGAACGACAGCAGTCCGGTCACGAGCCCGATCAGAAGTCCGTAGTTGAGGCCGATGACCGACAGTGCCACGGCATAGAAGCACCCGAGGATGAGGCACACCGCGCCTTGACCGCGCACGAACGCGGCAACCGCATCGTTCATGTCCGACGCAAGCGTGCGGATGGACTCGGCGTGGTCGCGCGGCAGCCAGCCGTCCACTTTCTCCAGCATCGGATGCCAATCGATCAGCAAATAGAAAACGACCACCGGCGTCACGAGCACCAGCGCCAGGAAGTTCACGATGGCCAAGCTTCTGTCCCAGATGGACGTAGCGGCCCACCCAGCAAGGCTCGCCCAGTTGGCGGCAATCGCGTCCGATGCCCGATCGATCTGCGTATCGAAACCGCCAAAGGTCGGACCGAAACGTTCCCGCCCCCAGGTCTCGATCAGGGCGCGCAAACGCGCGACCTCGCTGGGAAGTGCCGACGCGAGATCCTGCGCCTGCGCCAGAATGATCGGCACGACGAGCACCAGAGCCGCAATGACGACGACAGCGAGCGACACCACGATAAGCAGCGAGGCAACGATGCGGTTGAGACCAAGCGAAACCAGCTTGTCCGCGAGCGGGCTCAGAAAATAAGCGAGCGCAATACCCGCGACAAACGGCAGAAGGATATCCTTCAACACGGCGATCGTGACGATCAGCAGGACCGCTGCCGTCATCCAAAACAGAACCTGCCGTTCGGCGCGCATTGCCGTTCCTGTCTCCGATTGCCAACGGCCGCCTCTGCGTCGCCGCCTGCGGGACTTTTACCCAGACATGTGGCGAAGCCAAGCGCGCAGATACGCCGCGAGCGAGGCAATCGTGAGCACTCCCGTAATCCACACGAGTGCGATACGCAGCGTCTCGAGTCCGAGCCCGAATCCGTCGTCCGCAAGAACAGTTGCAGCGAGCACAATCTGCGCCACGGTATTCGCCTTGCTCACGATGAGCGGAGAAATCCGGATCGGCTGCTCGAGTAGCCATGCGAGCATCACACCGAGCACGATCAGGATATCGCGCGACACGACAGCGATGACGAGCCACGATGGCAACGCATCGAGCACGCCAAGCGCCACGAAGATCGAAACGATCAGCAGCTTGTCCGCGAGCGGATCGAGATAGGCGCCAAGCTCGGTCGAGAGACCAAAACGCTTGGCGATGAAGCCGTCCACGGCATCGGAAACGCCAGCAAGAACGAAAGCGAAGAACGCGAGTTGCGTCTGGCCCGAAACGAGCAGCCAGAACACCACAGGCACCAGAATGACCCGTCCAAGCGTGATGAGATTGGGGATGTTCAAATGTCGGGGACCCGGGACGCGCAACTCAACCATGGCTCAGTTTATCCGGCGGGCCTGACGTCGCACAGGCCAAATTTCTCCCGGAAACCCTCCTCGATCATTGAAATTAAACAATTTTCTAACACAACTGCAACGCTTCAGTACCTGGAGCTGAGCGTCCAGTACCCCGCGCCACCGTCGGTCAAAGCGAGCCCCTGACCCGCAAAGGCCTGTGCGAGATTCGCTCCACCGCCCGGATAAAGCACCGTGACCTCTGCTGAATAAGCGGACACGGTGCCTATCCGTACGTCATCGACACCCGGCATGTCGAGGATCCGTCCGCGGAGTTCGTCCCACTCCTCCGGGCTTGAGAACATGACGGACATCTGCACGGACGATCCACCGCTGCCCGGCATCCCTCCGCCGAAATGTCCGGGGCCTCCCGCCGCTCCGAACGCGCCGCCAGAGGAACCTTCGAGCTTGGCCACCTTCCAGCGACCCTCGAGCACGCCCTGCGAGATCACGGAAGCGACCTCCATGGCGTAGGACACATCGCCATCCGGCACCTTGTATTCGCGGCGCCAGGAAACGAGCCCTGCTGCATCGACGCCGGCAAGCGTCACATCGAGCTGCTTGCCGCCCTGTTCGACCTCGGCCACCGCAAACAGCACGTATTCGGCTTTATATTCGCTCGTCAGAATGCGCTCGACGCTGTCGTCGCCATTGAGCGCGCCGGCGATCGTGCCTTCGTTGATAGCCGGAAGCAGCTGCTCGATCTTGAGAGGCGTCAAGGTGTTGTCGAGGTCGAGCCCCCTCCACACCTGCGCCCAGCTCCCGCTTGCGGCTTTGTACTGCACCTTGCCGTCACGGGTCTCCGCGGTGACGGGCACGAGCACGATACGCGGCGATTGATCTTCGACGAAGGGTAGACCTTCCCTCGACAGGAGATCGCGCAACGCGTCGGCCTGAAAGGAGAAGTCCAGGCTCGCGATGTAGCGCGTGCTGGAATTCTGCTCCGAACGCACCGACACGCCATCGACGTAGTTGGCCGCCTGTACGGATTTCAGATGGTCCAGCCTATTGTATGCGGTAACGGGCACGAGCCGCTTCAGAAGAGCGCCGAACGCTGCCTGCTGGCCTTCCGCGTGCGCTTTCTCCTTGGCCGCGACCGCATCCTTGGCAGTGGCATCGACCGGATAGTTGGCGACCGTAAACACCTTGCTGCTGGCCGCGACGGCCTGCGACGCGTCTCCCAGCGCCACCGCCACGACGGCGCCGACGAGCGATAGAAGGATCCTGGAAACTGCCGTCACATCAGTCCTCCGGCGCCGGTGTCTCTCGGCACCCCGTTATCCATGAGGGATGGCTCATGGCCGCTATGTCCGTTGCCGACCCGCCTGCGAGCTGGTAGGAGGCCCCATCTCCCGTGCACATTCGGGCGAAAGTTGGGTTTATCCCGCCCCCAAACGCTCGAGAGCTCCGAGGACACATGAGCCAGCCAGCCGACGGTAAAGCCAAGCCCATCACATACCGCGATTCAGGCGTAGACATAGACGCCGGAAACGCGCTCGTCGAGGCGATCAAAGGTATCGCCCGATCGACGTCTCGTCCGGGGGCGGACGCTGACCTCGGTGGTTTTGGCGGCCTCTTCGATCTGAAGCGCGCTGGCTTCCGCGATCCGGTCCTTGTCGCCGCCAACGACGGCGTGGGCACCAAGTTGCGTATCGCAATCGACACCGGCCGCCACGCCACCATCGGCATCGACCTCGTGGCCATGTGCGTCAACGATCTCGTCGTGCAGGGCGCCGAGCCGCTTTTCTTCCTCGACTACTTCGCCGTCGGAAAGCTCGACGTGGAGACGGCGCGCGCCGTCGTGTCGGGCATCGGGGCAGGCTGCAAGCAGGCCGGCTGCGCGCTGATCGGCGGGGAGACGGCGGAAATGCCCGGCCACTACAAGGGCAACGACTACGACCTCGCAGGCTTCGCCGTCGGCGCCGTAGAGCGCGGCGAGATCCTGCCGCGACCGGACATCACCGTTGGCGATGTCATCATCGGCCTTCCGTCGTCGGGCGTGCATTCGAACGGCTATTCCCTCGTGCGCCGCCTCGCCGCCGAAGCCAAGCTCGGCTGGGACGATCCGGCTCCGTTCGCCCCGCGAACAAAGCTCGCCGACGCCCTCCTCACGCCGACGCGCATCTACGTAAAGCCCATACTCGCGGCCCTCGAAGCGACAGGCGGCGCGACCGATGGGCCGATCAAAGCTCTCGCCCACATCACAGGTGGCGGATTGTCGGAAAACCTGCCGCGCGTGCTGCCGCCGACGGTCGCGGCGGCCATCGATCTCACGAGCTGGCAGGCTCCTGCCGTGTTCGGCTGGCTCGCGCAAGTCGGCCATCTCGATGACGCCGAGATGCAGCGCACTTTCAACTGCGGCATCGGTATGATCGCGGTGGTGGACAAGGAAGGCGCCGACGGCCTCGTGCGCCTGCTGCAGGAATGGGGCGAGCAGCCCGTCATCATCGGCGAGATCGTGCCGCCGACGGGCGAACGCAGCTCCGCGAAGGGCAAGGGCGAGGCCTGGGCCGTGAGCTACGAAGGCAAATTAAAGTTCGCGGATTAGGCACGCATCCGCCCCGAGCGAAGGATGTCATGGGCGTTGTCAGACTTGGGCCTGACGATCTGGCCATCATGGATAAACTGCTCGATCTCTTCGGCGAAGCATTCGGAGAGCGGGAGACCTACGGCGGAGCGCGCCCGTCACCCGAATACCAACGGCGCCTGCTCGCCGACCCGGGCTTCGTCGCGCTCGTATACACCGAAGGTGAAGAGATCACCGGAGCGCTCGCCGCCTACGAGCTCCGGAAGTTCGAGCAGGAACGCAGCGAGTTCTACATCTACGACCTCGCCGTCGCGGAAAAAGCGCGGCGCAAAGGCATCGCGACCGCGCTCATCCAGCGCCTGACAGAGATTGCTGCGGATCAGGGCGGCTACGTCGTCTTCGTCCAGGCCGACTACGGCGATGATGCAGCCATCGCGCTCTACGAAAAACTCGGCACGCGCGAGGACGTGATGCACTTCGATATTCCGACCCGCTGACGCGCAGCCATATCGTTGCCAAAACCTATCGAGCTAGGCGCACCAGCGATAGAGCCAGACCTCCGACATCGGCTCGCCCATCGATGTGAGAGAAAGCCGGAATTCCACGACCTTTTCATCTCCAGGGTCGAATTCGAACACGACACGCGTGCCCGGCAGGTGCGGATTGAGCTGCACGTACGGGCCTCTGACCGTCCCGGCACTCGAAGAAAGGTGAGCATCGAGTGGCCCTGAACCGGCAGCATCAAGCAAGACTGCCGTGTTGCCCGCTACCCTTTCGACAGATCGGTTCTCCGCGAAATCAACGACGAACCGAAGCGCACCCGATTGTGAACCGGCTCCGATCCGCGTCTTGTCGACCCGCATACGCTTCGACGCAGGCACGTCGCCGCCCCAGGCCAGCCGGTAGCCGTACCTGAACGAGTGACCGGCGCGCAGCGTTTCCTCCGGCCGCCAGTACGCGACGATATTGTCGTCGTATTCGACCTGCGTCGGGATCTCGGCCAGCTCGACACCGCCCGCGCCCCACTCGTCCACAGGCGAAACCCATGCGCTCGGACGAAGCTCGTAACGGGCTTCGAGATCCTGATATTCCTCGAAGCGGCGCTCGCGTTGAATGAGCCCGAACCCTTTCGGGTCAGTATCGCGAAAATTGCTGACCTCGAAATTCGGCGGGCTGAGCAGCGGCCGCCATATGCGCTCGTCATTTCCGTTCCACGCCGCAAGCCCGTCGGAATCATGGATCGACGGCCGGAAATCCGGCGGCCCTTCAGCATCGTGCGGAGACTTGAGAAACATGCTCGTGAGCGGCGCGATGCCCACGTTATCGAGATCGCGCCTCGGATAGAGAACAGCCGTGACGTCCTGCGTCGTCTCACGCCCCGGCTTGATCACGAAGCTGAAAGCACCCGCAACGGACGGGCTATCGAGCAGCGCGTGTACGGTGATGGCGTCCGCTGTCTCCGGCCGCTCGATCCAGAAGCTGCGAAAATCCGGAAACTCCTCCGGTTCGGGTCCAACCGTATTGAGCGCCAGCGCCCGCGCAGACAATCCGTACTGCTGATCCTTGCCGACTCCCCGGAAATAGCTTGCGCCTTGGAAGACGAGAAACTCCTCGTAGCGATCCCGCCGGTTGATCGGCGCATGAATGCGAAAGCCTGAAAACCCAAGTCGTGCGCGGGCGGGTATCTTGTCGGCACGCGAGCCGAAATCGAACTGAGAGCGCTCGGCATTGAGCTTGCGAATGCGTCCACCTTCGACAAGGTAGATCGAGACCGGCGCACGATAGATGTAGGCCGCCGGAAAGAACTGTAGCTCGAAACCAAGGTCCTCATCGTGCCAGACGGCCTTCTCAGGCCGGAAGCGAACCTCGCGATAAGCGTCGTAGTCCATCTCTGCGAGCGCTGCGGGCAAGCGCGTCGCGGGAGCTTGATACGGCCTGCGCGAAAGTCCTCGCGCAAGATTGCCGACTATTTTGCCGATCGTATTCGGCCTTGCGGGAGCGAGGCCTGTCGTCGCGGGACCCGGCGCAGCAAACGTCTCCCGCCGCGTACCGAAGAGAGCGAGCGCGGAAAGTCCCGTTGTCAAAAACGTACGGCGCTCCATCGCTGCTC
Source organism: Podosphaera leucotricha (assembly GCA_013170925.1). Taxonomy (NCBI): domain Eukaryota; kingdom Fungi; phylum Ascomycota; class Leotiomycetes; order Helotiales; family Erysiphaceae; genus Podosphaera; species Podosphaera leucotricha. The sequence goes on along the minus strand of JAATOF010004383.1, from coordinate 24,557 downwards.
CGTGTTCGGCTTCGAGTCACTCACTCAAGCCGAGTATCGGGCAGCGAGAAAAGCTATCAATCACGGAGGACTACTTACACACAAACGCCGCACCGCGACGTGCTCAGGCGACGCGCAATGAAAGCACGGAAACACATCATGCTGATTGGTGAGACAGCAAATCGTCCCCCCTGAAACCATGCCGCGACAATTCGCAACGATCGCGTGCAAGACGCGCTGACCCCGTGGTATTGAGCCCGCCATGACAAACACTGCCAAAAAACGAACTGCCGTCCTGATCTCCGGTCGTGGCTCCAACATGCAGGCGCTCGTCCAGGCCGCGAGACAGCCGGACTATCCCGCGGAAATCGCACTCGTCATCTCGAACCGGCCTGAAGCCCCCGGCCTCGCCTGGGCGAAGGAACAGGGCATCCCCGCGGTCGCGCTCGACCACAAACGCTACGAGAGCCGCGAGCATTTCGAAGGTCAGCTCACGAGCATGCTGTCCCTGTCCAAGATCGACCTGATCGCCTTGGCCGGGTTCTTGCGCCTGATGACGCCGGCATTCGTCGAGAGTTGGTCCGGCCGGATGATTAACATCCACCCGTCGCTTCTCCCCTCTTTCAAAGGGCTGCACACCCACGAGCAGGTGCTGGCAGCAGGCGTTAAAATCACGGGCTGTACAGTTCACTTTGTGAGCGCGGAGATGGATGAAGGCCCAATCATCGCGCAATCGGCCGTTCCGGTAATGCCGGAGGACACAGCTTCCCAACTCGCCGCGAGAGTGCTCATTTCTGAGCATAAGATCTACCCTGCGGCACTCGCGGCAGTGGCCCGCGGAGACGTGCGACTGATTGCCAACAAGGTTGAGATGCAACCCGTTGTTAACGCTGCGATTAACCAGGAATTCGCGCTCTTCTCGCCGCCGCTCTGAGCGAGCGATACTGATCCGTAACAGGCAGCCTCTTGTTATCCTGAACGCCACAGGGCAACGCTGCCGCATGGACAGCTGGAAAGTCGAAGCCGTAAACACAGTTATTCGATCATCACAGGACAGTAACCACTGGAACACCAAGACCCTGGTGCTCGCGTGCTAGACTATCCACTGACTGGGGTTTGGCCCCGCCCATTTTGAGCGAACGCCCGTGCCGATCTGACGGCTCACCGATCCGCCTTCGCCCAGCCAACGTTCTTTCATCGGTCCGGCAAAAAATTCGACCGGACCGACCCGGAGATAAGTTTTTATGACCGCACAGAATACAGCAGACACGCAGCAGCCTGATATGGGCCTCGGAGACGAGAGCAGCATCTGGTTCAATCTGTCGCCACTGCTGAAAGATCCCCAGAATCCAATGCGCCTCCTCATGCAGATGGCAGAGCGCTACGGTCCCGTGATCCCGGTCAACATGGCCAACCAGCGCGTCGTGCTTGTGACGGACCCCGAGTATTTCAAGCACGTGCTTGTCACGAAGGTCGACAACTACATCAAATACTTTGACGGACTGAAGCCGATCTTCGGCAAGTCCATGATCACGCACGACGGCGCGCTCTGGCAGAAGATCCGCATGCCGCAGCAGCCCGCGTTCCATCCCGACGCTTTCGGCGACTACATTCCCTATTTCATCGAGGCCATCAAAACCAAGATGGCCAACTGGGGCGAACTCGCCAAGACCGGCGAAACGTTCGAGATGGTCGAGCAGACCTGGACGCTCGCGGCCGACATGATCTGCAAGGCGCTGTTCGACCGCGACATGCCGTTCAACCCGCACTTCGTGTTCAAGTGCGTAAAGACGTACACCGATGTCTCAAACCACAAGGACATCCGCCTGAAGCGTCAGGCTGACGCCCTGTTCGAGGTCGGCGAAGAAGATACCGCAAAGGCAGTAGAAGCCTGGTGGAGCGTACCACCCGCCGTCTTCGCTGCCGATCCGCGTGAAGAGCGCGAGAAGACACTTCTGAAAATGATCCAGGCTGCGGCCGAGGATCCGAACATCCCCGAATTCGACCAGCAGCAGGCTGTCGACGAGATCAAGCAGTATCTCTGGGCCGGCACCGAGACGACAGCGCTCACGCTGGCTTGGGCGATGTATCTTACGGCAACGCATCCCGAGGCTGCCGAGCGCATCCGCCGCGAAGGCGAAGCCGTGTGCGGCGATCGCGAGCCGACGGCCGCAGACTATTCTGCGCTCCAGTATACCCGCTCCGTGATCCAGGAGACCATGCGCCTCTATCCGCCGGTCTGGAGCCTGATCCGCGTCGCGACCGAGCACGACGTCATCGCCGGCAAGGAGATCAACCCGGGCGACCGCATCGTGCTCTTCGGATACGGCGCGCATCACAATCCGAAGTTCTGGAAGGACCCGGAAGCGTTCATGCCCGAGCGCTGGATGGACAAGACCCAGAAGCAGGTGAAGTACAGTTACATCCCGTTCGGCGCCGGCAAGCGCTCGTGCATCGGCGGCGCCATGAGCCAGGTCGAGAACACGCTCGCGCTTTCGATTCTCCTGCGTCGCTTCCGTCCTGAGTACGTCGGCCTCGAGCCGCCGGGCATCAACGCCACGGTGACGCTGACGCCGCGCGGCGGACTTCTGTTCCGCGTCCGCGAGCTGAGCTGACCCGGCTGACGCTTCGGGCAACTAAAGCGGCATCTGCCTGCGCATGAACGCATCGAACAGGGGCACCGTGAATGCGGTGTCCCCGTGCTGCGGGCTGTAGATCATGCCCTTCTTGATGAGCGCGCTGCGCACAGGCGCCACGCTCTGCACCTTCACCTTGAGAACGTCGGCGATGTCCCCAGACCTGTGCGGACCGGGGCCAAGCTCGGCCATCGCGCGCAGATATTTCTTCTCGGCTGGAGCCAACCGGTCAAGCCGCACGCGGAAGAAGCTCCAGTTTCTTCAGAATGATCGGCGTCGCCCGGTCGATGTCTTTGATGAGGATCGGCGAGCTCTCCGCCGAATTCCAGCATTGATAGCCCCATTCCTGCAGAAAATAGGGATAGCCCTGCGTCGCCGAGATGATGCGATCGACGGCGTTCTTCGCGATGCGCTCGCCTTCGCGCGTGATCGGCTCGGTGATGGCGATCTCCGCGTCCTGCTTCTTGAGCGGACCGACATCCGGAAAATCGAACAACCGCTCGGCGTAGGACTTTGACTTGCCCGTATTGCCGACGAGCTGCGGCAGGCCGGCCCCGAACAGCACCATCGGAAGCTGCCGCTGCGCGATCTTGTGCATGCCCATGATCAACGCACTGAGCTCCACCTCGTTGAGATACTGCAGTTCGTCGATGATAAGCGCGATCGGCTTCTTCCGCGCGAGACCCGCTTCAGCTACGGCCACCAGAAGATCCGGCAGGTCGATTTCGATATCGCCGCTGTCGCCGATGCCGCGCTCGGGATCGATGTCGAGATTGACCTCGAGGTCCCCATACTTGACCTTGAGCGAGCTCGCGAAGCTCTTGAGCACGCGCAGCCCGCGCTTCACCTTTTCGCTGAGCTTGCCGACCTGATCGAGCGAGAGCAGCAGCTGCCGCAGCGCGGGCACGAGCAGCGCGGGCAGTGGCTTGTCCTCGTGAGCTTCCTTGAAGACCGACTTGTAGCCAGCGTCTTCCGCCATCGTGTGGATGCGGTTGAGCAGCACCGTCTTGCCAACGCCGCGCAGCCCGATGAGCAGCACGCTCTTGGCTGCCCGCCCCTGCTTCACGCGGCCGAGCGTGACTTCGACCCTTTCGAGGATCGCACCGCGACCCGCGAGTTCGGGGGGCGGCGTACCGGCGCCCGGAGCGAAGGGATTGCGAACTGGATCCATGTCGAGCCGCCTCTCACCAGTTTATGGAGTTTAGCGCCTCGGAGGATAAACTTGCTATATTTGACGCTTGCGAAGCCCACAAAACGAAACGGGCCTCTCCGACAGGAGAGACCCGTTGTATCTGCGCTCGCAAGCCGGCTCGATTAGCCGACGATTTCCTTGGCCGTGAAGAACAGCTTGATCTCGCGCGAAGCCGACTTCGTGCTGTCCGAGCCGTGAACGGAGTTCTCGCCCTTCGAGAGCGCGAACTTCTTGCGGATCGTGCCGCGCTTGGCTTCTGCCGGATCGGTAGCGCCCATGATCTCGCGGTACTTGGCGACGGCGTCCTCGCCCTCGAGCACCTGAAGCACGATCGGCTCCGAGGTCATGAACGAGACGAGTTCCTTGAAGAACGGGCGCTCTTTGTGCTCGGCATAGAATTCCTGCGCCTGGGCTTTCGTCCATTTCACGCGCTTCTGACCGACGATCCTGAGGCCGGCGCTCTCGATGACGGCGTTGATCTCGCCCGTAAGGTTGCGCTTCGTGGCATCAGGTTTGATGATTGAGAAAGTGCGTTCTTTGGCCATAGCTCTCTTGGAATCCCCGTGCTTGTTTGAATTTTGCCCGTAGCGGAGCGGCTTATAGGCCGTGCTTTGCCCCACCTGAAGGCGGCGCCTTAGCACAGGGTGCGATAACTGTCTCGCAAACCGGCACTGGTGCCCTGCAAAAGCCCGGATTAGATGCTGATCAGACCTCGAAGCTGTGCAAAATGCATCGGACTATCCCCGCTGTCCATGACGAACGTTTGAATCGGACCGCCGTTCAAAGCCATTCTGTGGATTGCGGAGAAGCTGGCAGGACTGCCGCGGCTTCGAAAGTCAAGATTGCCGAGGAGCATCCTGCGGCAAAGCGGATCGTAGACGGAGTGAAAGCTGACCGGCTTTCTCACTTCATGGTATGAGCGGGTATGAGCGGATCAGATACGGACATTCAGTGGTTCATTGCCCGGGACGGCAAGCAGCACGGCCCCGTATCGGATGTTGAACTGAAGAAGATCGTCGAGCTTGCCCACCTGAAGCCAACGGATCTCGTCTGGCGCCAGGGCTTCACCGATTGGCGCGCGGCAGCCTCCGTTTTTCCAGAACTCGCAACCTCGACCCCATCACCAAGTCCCGCGCCAGCAGCACCGAAACCGCAGGCGAGCGCACCAGCCGCTGCGCCATCTGCAGCTTCTGCCGCATCCGCGCCAGCATCCGCAATTTCAGGAAGCGCGGCGGCAGCTTCGACGACCGCGCCCTCGCCTCAACCGGCTTCCACTCCCGTTGCGTCTCGCAGCCCGCAATCGTCGTTTGGTGCTCCCTCACGTGACGATAGCTGGCGCGCGCCGAACGAACCCACCTTGCGCGCGGAACCGAACACGGCGGCGCGTACGCTTGGCGGTCCCGCTCAGCGCGGACCGGGGCCACAGCCGGGTCCGATGGCGCATGCCGATCTCGGCGCGGCACGCCCCACGCCCAGGACAACCACCGACAGCCGCAGACCATCCGAGCTTTCGGCTCAGCCGCGTTCCGAGCCGATCCAGGGCGGCCCCACACCAACGGGACGAGGAAAGCGCTTGGCGCTTGTTGCCGTGGGTCTTGCGGCAATGACCGGCTTTGGCGCTTGGCTTTCGAGCCAGTACACGGATGACGTATTCACGTACGTGCATTCGGAAGACAGCACGCCACCGGCCCCGCAAGGTTCAACCTCCTCGACAGCTTCCAGCGCCGACAGCAAACCGACCGCAACCGCGGCGATTCCGGCCGCCGTCACCGCAACAGCCGAGGCCCCGTCAGGCCCGCCGACCGCAGACGACATCGATCGTCGTCTTCAAGGCCGCAGCATGTGGGTCGCGATCAAGCAGAGCTTCCCCGAGTGGTACCAGGCGCGCGTGTCCGACCTCACGAAGCTCTCGACCGAACAGAAGCCGCAGACCGAGATTGATCACTACGTCGTCAACGCTCTCGTTGCCTTGCGCCGCGAGAACGCCAAGTTCGCGCTCGCCGCCAGCACGGCGCGCCACAAGGAGCTGGCCGGAGCCTTCCTCGCCAACCTGAACCGGCTGTCGCAGGAAAGCGGCGATAGCTGCTACGACTTCATCTCCAAGGGCGAGCTGAGCAACACCATCGTCGAGCGCATCGGAGATCCCGCAAAGAGCTCCGACATCGACGCGCAGATCGCAGCGACCCTCGCTGCCATCTCCGAAGGGAAAAGCCAGCCCACCGAGCATTCGGCTCCCGTCAAGACGGACTATGACGTCCTCGCAGGAGAGCTGGGCCGCCTCGGCTGGACCCAAGCCGACATGCAGCTCTTCGCTAATCCCAAGGAGCTGGCCCAAGCGCCTCGCGGCCGGGTCTGCAACATGCTGAAGGACTGGTTCACCGCCCACCTCGCGATCCAGGATCCCGCTACACAAGGGCGGCTGCTGTTCGAAACGCTGAAGCCCGTGATCTCCGGCTAGCGCACTCTATGCCCTCCCGCCCTGCGTAACCCTGCGCCTATGGCGTGACAAGGCGCCCGTGAACGGCTATCCGCTTCGCCAGCCATGCTGCACATCAACGACCTCACCTACCGGATCGAAGGCAAGCCGATCATCGAGGACGCGACCGCCGCCATCCCAGAGGGGCACAAGGTCGGTCTCGTCGGTCGCAACGGCGCCGGTAAATCCACGCTGTTGAAACTGATCGCTGGCGACCTGCACGGCGACCAGGGCACCATCACGCTCCCGCGCGGCGCCCGCATCGGCCGCATCGCGCAGGAAGCTCCCGGCGGCGAGGAGAGCCTGATCGACTGGGTGCTATCGACAGACACGGAGCGTGCCGCGCTTCTTAGCGAAGCCGAAACGGCAACGGACCCCAACCGCATCGCGGAAATCCAGATCCGCCTTGCCGACATTCGCGCCCACGCTGCTCCCGCGCGCGCCGCGAGCATTCTTGCAGGCCTCGGCTTCGATGAGGAAGCCCAGCAACGCCCGTGTCGCGCGTTCTCCGGCGGGTGGCGCATGCGCGTCGCGCTCGGCTCCGTGCTCTTCCTCGAACCCGACGTGCTCCTGCTCGACGAGCCGACCAACTACCTCGATCTCGAAGGCACGCTCTGGCTCGAGAGCTACCTGAAGAGCTACCCGCACACCGTGCTGATCGTGAGCCACGACCGCGATCTCCTGAACCGCGCGGCCGGCGCCATCCTGCATCTCGATCGCGGCAAGCTCACGCTTTACGCGGGCGGCTACGACGACTTCGAGGAAACGCGCCGCGCAAGGCAGCGCCTCGAATTGAAACTGAAGAAGAAGCAGGACGACGAGCGCCGCCGCATCCAGGCCTTCATCGACCGCTTCAAGGCGAAGGCCACCAAGGCCAAGCAGGCGCAGAGCCGTATCAAGTATCTCGCCAAGATGCAGCCCATCGCCGATCAGGTCGAGGATCGCGTCGCGCCCTTCGCGCTGCCGAGCCCCGAGAAGCCGCTCGCGAGCCCGCTCATCCGCATCGAGAAGACGACCGCCGGCTACACGCCGGGACAGCCGATCCTCACCGGCCTCGATCTTCGTATCGATCAGGACGACCGTATCGCGCTGCTCGGCGCCAACGGCAACGGCAAATCCACCTTCGCCAAGCTCGTCGCTGGAAAGCTCGCGCCGCTAACCGGTGATGTCTTTGGCATCGGACGCGTCTCGGTCGGCTACTTTGCCCAGCACCAGCTCGACGAGCTGAACCCGCTCTCGACACCCTTCGACTACATCGTGAAGTTGATGCCCGAGGCGACCGAAGCCCAGCGCCGCGCCAAGCTCGGAACGTGGGGCTTCGGCGCCGACAAGGCCGACACAAAATGCGGCAATCTCTCGGGGGGCGAGAAGGCTCGCCTTCTGCTCGCACTGACGGCGTTTCATGCGCCGCATATCCTGATCCTCGACGAGCCGACGAACCACCTCGATGTCGACAGCCGCGAAGCCTTGATCCACGCCATCGCGGAGTTCGAGGGCGCTGTCATTCTGATCAGCCATGACCGCCATCTCGTCGAAGCCACCGCCGACCGCCTTTGGCTGGTCGCGAACGGCACCGTGCAATCCTACGAAGGCGACATGGACAGCTATCGCGCGGAGCTTCTGCAAGCTCGAAGCCCGCGCGCCGAGAAACGTTCGAGCGACGCGACGAGCGAAGCACGCACGAGCCGCGCCGACCAGCGCAAGGCCGCCGCTGACCGCCGCGCCGAACTCGCACCTCTGAAGAAAGCCGTGCAGGCGGCCGAAAAGACGGTCGACAAGCTGTCGGCAGAGCTCGCAAAGCTCGACGCCGAACTCGCGTCGCCCGATCTCTATGCCGATGCCGCGAAGGCAAGCCGCATCTCGCAGGAACGCGGACAGACGGCGAAGCGCCTCGCGGAAGCAGAGGAAGCGTGGCTCGACGCGACCGCCGCCTACGAGGATGCTGAAGCCCAGGCTACCGCCTAGCGCAGCGCGACGAATGCGTTGCGGCATCGGAACCTGCGGCGGGAAAACGCGTTCTGCTCGCAAGGAGACGAGCGGCCTCCCGCGAGAGGCCGCCAGCGCAGAAGCGCCGTCTCCAACCAATTCGAGGAGGAAGCGCCATGAACCGGATCGCAATTCTCTACGGCCTGCCCTTCGCCGCTTTCATGCTGGCGTCCGTCGAAGCTCATGCGGACAACGCCATTGCGGCCGACAGTATCAAGGCATCATCGAGCACAGTGACGGTCGGCTCCGTCACGGCGGATAAGGACGGCTATCTGGTTGTGCACCGGACGGACTTCACCGGAACGCTGCCGGGAAGCGTCATTGGTCACGCGCCGGTCAAAGCCGGCCAGAACGCCGATGTCTCGATCACGCTCGACAAGCCCGCGGAAGCAGGCTCGAAGTTGATCGTCATGCTGCATGCGGAAGGAAACGGCGACACAGTCTTTGACAGCTCCGACAAGCCCGTCAAATCGGCGGACGGCATGGTGCAGGAGATCGTCACCGTTCAGTAGAGAAGCGAAGACGTTGAGCCTCAAAAACACAAAGCCGGCGACCTCGGGGTCACCGGCTTTTCGATTTCAAGCGGCGAGCGGCAGATCAGGAGAACTGTGCCTGCCCGTCGATGATCTGGCTCAAAAGCTGGCACGCCGTCTGCTCGGGGCGATCCGGATCTGCAGCCTGAACGGCGCGGCGCGTTACGCCGTCTGCTCCCCAGTAAGTCACGGACACGACATCGCCCTCAACGCGAAACATCGCGTCGTGGTACTTCCCGCCCTTGGCGATCGTGAATGGAGTGGATTGGCATCCCGTTGTCATTTTTGCCTCCCCCTTCAGAGGCATGGGGAAAGTAGCTCGAATCGCTCGTCTGCCAATCTACGGGCGAATACTTACTTCAGTGATCCGCCAACGCACCGTCTTCGCCCCTCAACGGAGCGAATAGAGGAGAGCCCAACAAGCTGAAAAACCGAGCTTAACAACCGAAATCAGCCGGCAATCTTCGAGAAGTCCGCAACCGTTAGAGTTGCAGCTCGAATCTCCGAAAGAAGCTTCAGGCGGTTCTCGCGCAAGCCCGCGTCGGCGTCGTTCACCGTCACCTTGTCGAAGAACGCGTCGACCGGCGCACGCAGTTCCGCGAGCGCATTCATCGCACCTTTGAAGTTCTCGACGTTGATCGCCGCAACGGTGTCCTGCTTGACACTCTCGATGGCCGCCGCAAGCGCCAGCTCCTCCTTTTCCTTGAGAAGCTTGATGTCATAGCCACCCGCGTAGCTCTTCTTGTCCTTTTTCTCCTCGATGCCCAGGATGTTCGACGCGCGCTTCACGCCCGCGAGCAGGTTCGCGCCGTCATCCGTCTTGAGGAATTCGCCCAGCGCCTCCACGCGGCGCACGATGAGCGCCAGATCATCCTGCCCGCCGAGCGAGAAGACGGCGTCGATGAGATCGTGGCGCGCGCCTTTGTCCTTGAGATAGACCTTCAAGCGATCCGCAAAGAAGGACAAAAGATCGGACTGCAGTGCGCCCGGCAGCGCAAACACACCGACGAGAGCGTTCGCCGGAATCTCCTTGGCTCTGTCCTTGAGATAGCCTTCGGGCGACGGCACGTTCCAAACGGAAACGGCGTTCCATTTCGCTTCGTCCGCATCGACCCAGCTCGAACGCATCATCTCGTCCTGCACCTTGTCGCCATCGACCTTGCCGAACAGGAAGAGATTGCCTTTGCCGCCGATGCTCTCCTTGAGCTTGTCGTAGGCGGCAGCGATCGCGTTGAAGAGCGGCACCCGGAGATCGTTCTCGATCACAATGCGGATCACGCCGAGGGCAGCACGACGCAGCTGATAGGGATCGCCCGAACCCGTGGGCTTCTCGTCGATGGCCCAGAAGCCGACGAGCGTGTCGAGCTTGTCCGCGAGCGCCACCGCAATCGCGACCGCATCCCCTTCCTCTTCCTTGGGTACGACATCCGTCGGACCCTTGGGCTTGTAATGCAGCTCGATGGCGCGCGCGATCTCGGGCTTAGCTCCGGCCTTCTCCGCGTAGTAGCGGCCCATGAGCCCTTGAAGTTCAGGGAATTCGCCGACCATGTCGGACACGAGATCCGCCTTGCAAAGCTGCGCCGCGCGGCGCGCATCGTCCGGGTCTGCATCCACCGCCCCCGCGAGGTGGTGCGCGAGTTCCGCGATCCGCTCCACGCGCTCCTTTTGCGAGCCGAGCCTCTCGTGGAACGTGATGCCTTCGAGGGAAATGGCCATCTCGTCGAGAGAGCGCTTCAGATCATGATCCCAGAAGAACTTCGCGTCGCTCAAGCGCGCACGGATCACCTTCTCGTTGCCGGAAACGATTTGCGTGCCGCCGTCCGTCGCCGTGAGATTGGAGACGAGGATGAACTTGTTCGCGAGCTTCTTGGTCTTGGGATCGCGCACCGAGAAGCACTTCTGATGCGTCTTCATCGACGTGATCAGGCACTCGGGCGGCACCTCGAGGAAGCTCTCATCGAACGAGCCCATGAGCACAACCGGCCACTCCGCGAGACCCGCGTTCTCTGCGAGCAGCGCATCGTCCTGGATCAGCTCGAGCTTGGCCTTTGCAGCCAGCCCTTCCGCCTGCTCCTTGATCTCTTCGGCTCGCTCGGACGCGTTGAGCATCACGGCGTGGCCCGCGAGCTTGTCCGCGTAGTCTTCGAAGCCAGAAACCTCGAACACATCGTTGCCGTGGAAGCGATGGCCCCGCGTCGTGTTGGACGCCTTGACACCCGCGACTTCGACCGGCACGACCTCGCCGTCGATCATGCAGATGATCGACTTCAAGGGACGTATCCACTGGAACGTGCCCGAGCCCCAACGCATCGACTTCGGCCACGGAAACTTAGCTAGCACGCCGGACACCACTTCGGCCGTGATCTCCGCCGCAGACCGGCCCGGCTTCTCGATCCTGGCGACGTAGTAATCGCCCTTCTTCTCGTCCTTCACGATCTCGGCCTGATCGAGCGAGCTGAGCCCCGCCGCCTTCAGGAAGCCCTCGACCGCCTTCTCTGGCGCACCGACGCGCGGCCCCTTGCGCTCTTCCGAGATCGCGGGCGACTGCCCTGGAACATCCTCGACGGCAAGCGCAAGTCGGCGTGGCGTTGCGAAGCTATGCGCGTCTCCGATTTCGAGACCGGCCGCACGCAGTCCTTCCGTCACGAGGCGCTTCAGATCGTCCGCCGCACGCGCCTGCATGCGCGACGGGATCTCCTCGGAAAAGAGCTCGAGCAGAAGTTCAGCCATCGGGAAGTGCCTCGGTTTCGCAAAGTCGCAAGAGGAATACGTGGCTCGCGCCACCCCGGCAACCCGGACGTATCGCCTTCGCTAAAATGAAATGGCCGGAAGCACGGGATGCGTGCTTCCGGCCAGGATGTTCGCGAGATATTGCCCTTATGGAGCGGGGGCAGGCTCGGACGCAGGCGGCGTCTCCGGTGCCGGTGTGGCCTCAGGTGCCGGTGCAGCCTCGGGAGCCGGTGTCGGCTCAGGCGTCGGAGCCGGTGCCTCCGGTGCGGGCGCAGGTGCGGCCTCTGGAGCAGGCGTCGGCTCGGGCGCCGGAGCAGGCGCCGCGGACGGCGTGGGTTCAGGAGCCGGTGCCGGCTCAGGTGCGGCCGCAGGTGTGACTTCCGGCTCCGGCGTGCCGATGTAGCCGATCGCCTGTTTGCCGACGTCGTTCACGGTGCCGGTCGTCGTCAGATAACCAAGACCAATAACAAGAGCGCCGAAAAACATCCAAAAGACGGGGCGATACCGTCCGAGCAGAATTCCGCCGATCAAAAGTGCGGGAACTCCGATAACGAGTAGTCCGAAAATAGTCTCCACTAGCGACCTCCATCCGTCTCGAGCCAGGCCTTGCAGCACGCCTTGGCGAGCTCGCGGACGCGGAGGATATACCCCTGTCGCTCCGTAACGGAGATAACTCCCCGCGCATCAAGCAAATTGAAAACATGTGATGCTTTTATGCACTGGTCATAGGCCGGAAGCGCCATGAGATGTTTTTCATCGGAAGCGCCTCTTTCGAGCAACGATTTGCACTCCTTTTCAGCATCGCGGAAATGCTGAAGCAAAAGCGCCGTATCGGCGTGCTCGAAATTGAAACGCGAAAACTCTTGTTCCGACTGAAGAAAAACGTCGCCGTATGTCAGCTTTCTTTCGTCGGTGCGGCCGTTGAAGTTGAGATCGAAAACCCGGTCCACGCCCTGCACGTACATGGCGAGGCGCTCTAATCCGTAGGTGATCTCGCCGGCCACCGGATTGCAGTCGAAACCTCCGACCTGCTGAAAGTAGGTGAACTGCGTCACTTCCATGCCGTTGCACCAGACTTCCCAGCCAAGCCCCCACGCGCCGAGCGTCGGGCTTTCCCAGTCGTCTTCGACGAAACGGATGTCGTTGACTTTGGTATCGATGCCGATGGCGTCGAGGCTTGCGAGATAGAGATCGAGAATGTTGTCCGGTGACGGCTTCATGATCACCTGGAACTGATAGTAGTGCTGCAGCCGGTTCGGGTTCTCGCCGTAACGCCCGTCCTTGGGCCGGCGCGACGGCTGCACGTAGCAGGCTCTCCAGGGCTTCGGCCCGAGCGCGCGCAGCGTCGTCGCAGGGTGGAACGTGCCTGCTCCGACTTCCATGTCGTAGGGTTGCAGAACCACGCACCCCTGCGCGCCCCAGAACTGCTGAAGCGTGAGGATCAGATCCTGGAAGCTCTCCTTGGGCCGAAGGGCGGGAACGCCTGATGCTTCGTGTTTGGCTTCGGCGGAGCGAATGGCGGTTTTTGGCATGGTGCGGTCGCGAGTTGCTGCAAGCGGGCGCACTATACGCATTCGCGGCCCCCTGTCACCCGGCGCACCGGCTTTCCCTCAAATGGGAGGCTACTTCGCGCGAGGCCGGTAAACGCCGGTCGAAGGATCACGCTCGAGCGTGCCGAGGTCTTTCGGCACCACGCCGCTGCGCGCCATGGCTTCCTTCAGTTCCGCCTCTCTGACGCGTGCGGCCCGCTGCGCCTCCGCGAGCGTCCGCGAAACCCACTTGAAGCCGGCATAAAGGCCGGCCCCGACGGCAATCAGGGCAAGCACCTGCGGCATGGACTATGCTCCAGATAAGATATCGACATCAGGCCATTATAGTCCGAAACGCGACCAAAGGGCCCGGATTTCGACAGCCGACAGCAGATCGTCCGCGAATGCAAGGCCTTGCGAGGCTCCCCCCATTTCCGACCCTCCGCCCAAAAGGAGGCTGACGCGCTTGAGCCGCGAGGCAAGCCAGCCCCGCTCGGTCGGCACGACCCGGAGCCGCACCTTGTCGCCGTGCACTTCTCGCATCTTGGTGCGCACGTCCGAGATGCCGTCAATCAATCCCAATTCCTGCGCCTCGGTTGCCGACCAGAAGGCCCCCGAGAAGAGTTCGGAATCCGGCGCCTTGAGGCGGCCGAGCCTGCGGTCCTTCACGACGCCGATGAACACATCGTGCACGCTGCGCTGGATGGCCTTGAGGCGCTCGATCTCCTCCGGCTTTTCCGGCTGGAACGGATCAAGCGCTCCCTTGTTGGTTCCAGCGGTGTAGACGCGCCGTTCAATGCCGAGTTTCTCGATCGCCTTGTCGAGACCGAAGCTCGCTGAGATGACGCCGATGGAGCCCACGATCGAAGACGCGTCGGCATAGATCTCGTCTCCGGCGACGGCGAGATAGTAACCGCCTGAAGCCGCCACATCCTCACAGAAGACGTAGACCTTCTTGTCGTTCTCCTCGGCGAGCTGCCGGATCCGGCGAAACATGAGGCTCGACTGCACGGGACTGCCGCCGGGAGAGTTGATCACCACCGCGACAGACTTCGCCTTCGACATCGAGAAGGCCTTCTCGATCGGACCGGCAAGCGACGCGATCGAAAGCCCGGGCCGGAGCGGCGCCGCCATTCCGATGGCCCCGGAAAGTCTCAGAACAGGAACCACCGGACCACGGTTGAACCAACCCATCTCGTCAAATCCTTTCGCGCACATCCTTTGCAGGATGAAACCCATAGGCCACCGCGAGCGACTGGCCAAGCCGGAGAACGGCCTCCGCGCCCGGCATGAACCCGCCTTCCGCCTTATGCAGCACAATTCCCGCCTCGAGGCGGAACAGGGCACGCGAGCCTTTAATCCCTCTGAGCAGCACGCGCGTCGCGGCTTCCCCCGCAAAGGAATGCAACGGCAGCGCCGAAAGTCCGCCGAACCGCCCTTCCAGCGAGCGCAGCAGCCCGGGCAGCGCCTCGGTCTTGTGAACGACGAGCGCTTCCCCTCGGGGACGCGCCATGCGGGCCAGGAACCTGCACCAGTCCTCGAGCTCGCTTTCCGGCATAGCATGCGCCGCCGCCTTGAGGGCTGTCGCCGCGGCCGTCCCCGCCCCTTCGGCGTGAAACGGCGGGTTGGCGATGACCTGATCGAAAACGCCGTCCGAAATTCCGTGTGCCGCAAGCTCCGAGGTCGCTGCTTTCGTGATGTCGAGTTCGACGACCGATACACGCTCATCGAGAGCATTTCTTGCGACGTTCTCACGCGCGAGCGCGACCAGCTCAGGTTCCCGCTCGACCAGCACCACCCTGGCTTGCGGGCACCTCCATGCGACGCAAAGTCCCGCCGTGCCGACCCCCGCCCCGACATCCAGCACGGTGAACGGCGCGCCTTCCCTCGGCTCGACCGCGGCGGCCAGCATCACCGCGTCAACGCCCGCCCGATAGCCTTGACGCGGCTGGAAAATTCTGAGCCTTCCATCGAGGAAGGCGTCGTCGGTAACGGACATACACAAGTCCTCGCTGCGTCTCGTTTTTCGGTGCGCCCTGTCCAAACTGCCGTTATGGTGCCGGGACCCTTGTGGCCGCAAGAAACGTACGAAACAATCTAAGGAAATTGCCGTGGGAGTTGTCGTTCCGCTGGACGAGGCGCGCGAACCGTCACAGAGCCTCGCCCCCCTGCTCGAGATCGTCAACGAGGACATGAATGCGATCAACCGCATCATCCTCGACAAGGCCGTGTCTGACGTCGAACTGATTCCCGAGCTGACCCATCACCTCGTCAATTCCGGCGGCAAGCGCCTGCGGCCGATGCTCGCCATCGCGGCGTCCAAGCTCTGCGCCTACTCCGGGCAGGGCCACATCCGCACGGCCGCTGCCATCGAGTTCATGCACACGGCGACGCTCCTTCATGACGACGTCGTCGATGAAAGCGACACCCGCCGCGGCCGCAAGACCGCCCGCCTCATCTGGGGCAACCAGGCAACCGTCCTCGTCGGCGATTTCCTGCTCGGCCAGGCCTTCCGCATGCTGGTGGATGTTGGCTCGCTCCCTGTCCTGCGCATTCTCTCGAACGCAGCTGCTACGATCGCCGAAGGCGAGGTCATGCAGCTCGCGGCCGCGAAGAACACCGCAACCACTGAGGACGCCTATCTCGCCATCATCGACGCCAAGACCGCAGCCCTGTTCTCGGCCGCATCCGAAGTCGGCGGCGCCATCGCCAACCGGCCGGCTGACGAACAGGCGGCTCTGCGCTCCTACGGCCGCAACCTCGGCCTCGCCTTTCAACTCGTGGACGACGCGCTCGATTATTCGGGCGACAGCGCAAGCCTGGGCAAATCAGTCGGCGATGATTTCCGCGAAGGAAAAATCACGCTGCCGGTGATCCTGTCGTTCCGGCGCGGCAACGATCGCGATCGCGAGTTCTGGAATCGCACCATCGTCGAAGGCCAGATCAAGGACGGCGATCTCGAGCACGCCATCGGGCTCATGAAAAAGCACAACACCATCGAAGCGACGCTCGACCGTGCTCGCTCCTATGGCGGCATCGCGCGCGATGCGCTCGCCATTTTCCCCGAAGGACACGTGAAAAGCGCCATGCAGGACGTTATCGACTTCTGCATCGCCCGCGCCCACTAGACCATGATCGCTTCGGACCCTATCAGTCCGAAGCGTGAATCATCGGTCTCTTCAAAAACTAACCGCGATCGCGATCAAACAAAATTAAGCGCGGTTTACGGCACCCAGCCGGGCAGCGCGGAAGCCTGCCTGATCCAGCTCGCGACGAGCGTCTCGTCGAGTTGCTGATCCTCGAGGATGTGGAAGTAGCGCGTGTTCTTGTCCTTGGATGCCACGGGCGGAAGCGGCTCCAGCGACGCACCATGAAAGAACGCGACCTTGATGTATTTCGCGAAGCAGTGGACCCCGAGGAACCAACCCTGGCCCTCGATGCCGTAAAGCGGTGAATTCCATTTCACCGCCTTCTGCACATTTGGCACGGTCCGCTCGATGAGCGCGTCGAGACGCTGCCCGGCTTCGCTTTTCCAACCCGGCATGGCCGCGATGTAGGCCTGCACCGGCGCATTGCCATCCGCCTTCGCGATCTGCGGATTGCCGCCGGAGAGCAACGCCGGACCTTCAGCCTTGCGTGATTTTGCCTTCGCCGGACCCTTACCGGATTTCACCGCCTTCTTCGCAGCAGCGATCTTTGTGGCTTTCTTCCTGCCGGCCTTCTCCGCCTGATTTCCCACCTTGCCGGCCATCCGATCACTCCCGACAGTTTGATGCCAATGCTAGCCAAGTGTCGTCGCAACGGTCCACCAGCGGGGCTGTTCCGCCGCGATTACACATTGCGCGGCTTTCGCCGTCTGGAAATCGGGAAATATACCGAAGCACGTCGGCCCGGCCCCGGAAACGGCGGCATACTCGACGGCCGGCGCAGCGGCGAGAACTGCCAGAACCTGCTCAATCTCCGGAACCACGCTGGTCGCAGCGCCCGCCAAGTCGTTACCGCGCCCACGCATGTAATCGATGAGATCGCTGCGGCTCTGGAAGAGAGGCTCCGCACCCACACTATGAGAGGCAGGAAGCGGCGGCGCGCCGAGCGCGCGAAACACGCGTGCCGTCTTGTCTGCCGGCACGGCCGCCATCGGATTGACGAGAACCGCCGAAAGCGACGGCACCTGCCCGCTGAGATCGCAGAGATCGTGCCCGATGCCCGTCATCCACGCAGGACGGCAGCGCAAGCACACAGGCACGTCGGCTCCGAGCGCGAATGCGAGCCCGTACCAATCGATGCTCTCCGAAGAATTGACAGCACGAACAGCCCGAAGGAGCGCACCGGCGTCGGCCGATCCGCCGCCGATCCCCGCAGCAACAGGAAGGTGCTTTTCCAGGTGAACCGCACCGAGCGCGAGTTCAGGCGCCTCGTCGCGCATAAGCGTCAACGCGCGATCGAGAATGTTGTCTCCGCTGAGCCCACCCGCAAACGGCCCCGAAACCGAGATGCCGGTAGCACCGTCAATATCGAGATCCACGACGTCGCCAACGTCGGCGAACGTCACGAGGCTCTCGATCTCATAATAACCGTCAGACCGCTTACCGCAGACTTCGAGCGTGAGATTGATCTTGGCCGGCGCAAACTCGCGAATGGTCGTCATGAGACGCTCCGCGCGCATGAACCGATCGAACACCACCCGTCCACGCTCGAAAAGGCCTCTCGATCTCGATCGCTACTTCTGCTCGCTGTCCCCGGATTTCGCCGCCTGCTTCCCGGAGCCGTCTGCGGTTGGATGCTTGAACTCCGTCAGTCCGGTATCGAGCTTCTTCTTGATCTTCGCTTCGTCGTCGGGCTCGGGCTTCAGCGTCAGCGCCTGATCCCACTGGAAGCGCGCCTCACGCTCGCGGCCGACGCGCCACAAGGCATCGCCGAGGTGATCGTTGAGCACCGGATCATCCGGCTTCAGCTCCACCGCCCGTTCGAGATAGCGCACCGCTTCCTTGAAGTTACCCTGCATGTAATGCGCCCAGCCCAGGCTGTCGACGATGTAACCGTCGTCCGGCTTCAGCATCACAGCCTTCTCGATATGCGCCATGCCCTCCTTGAGCCTGCGCCCCTGGTCGACCCAGGAATAACCGAGATAGTTGAGGATCAGCGGCTGATCCGGATAGAGCGAGAGCGCTTTCTCGAGGTCCGTCTCGGCCGCGTCCCAATTTTTTACACGCTCGTAGCTCGTGCCGCGCGCATAGTAATAGATCCAGTGGCGCCGCTCCGGCTTCGGAACCAGAGCCAAAGCCTGATCGTAGTAGGGAATAGCCTCGGCGTAGCGCTTGCGCGCCCGCATGATGTTGCCGAGCGCATCTAGAATTTCGAGCTTGTCCGAGACTGTGAGCGGTACCGGCCCTTCGACCGCAGCGCCGCCGGAGGTTCCTTGCGCCACTGCCGCGTCGCCGCCGACGATGGCTTGGAATGTCTTCTGCCCGACGAGCCCATCCGCCTTGAGCTTGTTGCTCGACTGGAAGGCCATCACGGCCTTGCGTGTGCCCGCACCGAACTTGCCGTCGGCCGCATCCACGTCAAAACCTTTTGCCTTGAGCGCCTCTTGCAGCGCTCGTACGGCATCGCCGCTCTCACCGATCCTCAGCGTCTCGCCTTCGGGAAGGGTAATCGGAGCAGCCGCAGGTTGAGCTGCGGGAGTGTCGGCGGTCGCGCTGGACGAGCTCTTGTCGCCGCCCTCGAGCAAATGAGAAAGCGTCGTTCGCGCCTCATCGACTTTGTCGAGCGAATTGAGATTGAACGCCTTGCGGATCTCGACCGCCGTCGCGAGCGGGCTTGTCCTGGGAATACGGTCGTAGGTCGTGATCGCTTCCGCGTACTGCTTGTTGCCTTCGTAGGCGCTAGCGAGCGCGGCAAGCGCAAACTGATGGTCCGGCTCCACATAGAGAGCCATCTGCATGTAGAGCACGCCAACGCCCACGGCGCCTTCCGCGATCAGCGCTTCACCCAGACCGTAAAAGACCTCGGCCATACCCTCGGAAGGCGTCTTCACGATCGGATCGATCGGCGCCCCGGATTGCAGCGCAGCCTTGAGGCTGCGGAGCAGCGGATGCCCGTCGCCCTGCGAGCGCTGGATCTGCTCGTCGACGATGGAGAGCGCCTTCTTGCGGTTGCCGCTGTAGGCCTCGTGACGCGCATAGGCGAGCGCGGTTCTCAGTGTCCGCGCATCTTGGGAATAGACTTTCTCGAACGCGACGCGGGCATCGTTCTTACGACCTGCGATATCCGCGACCAACCCGCGATGATACCGCAGGAAGAACTGCGCCCACTCGGCCTGCTTCGGCATATCGAGCTTGGAGAGCGCGCCGGAAGCGTCATCGTGCGCGAGCTCGACCCACGCCGCACCCATAGCGCTTGTCAGCTCGCCGATCGGACCGGAACCTGCCGAGCGGAAATGTTCCTCGGATTTGCGCCACGCACCCGCTTTGAAGTCCCGTAGCGCGAGCGCGAGCTGCGCCATGCGGTGCGTTTTCTGTACGCCGATGAGATCTTCCGCGAGCTTGAACGCCCGTGGCCAATCTCCCCGCGACGCCTCGATCTGGAACGCCTGCTCCAGCAGAAGCTCGTTCTGCGGATCGAAGGTCAGCGCGTTGCGGTAGAATTCTGCGGCTTCCGCGGCATCGTTCTGCGTCCGGGCGAAGCGCCCCGCGAGGTAGCTACCGACGAGCGAATGCGTACCCTCGAAGGCCTCCGTATCGGTTGCCTCGCCCGTCTCCGCCCAGGAGCTTCCGGCAGAGACGAGCATCCCTGCGGCCAGAAGTGGAACGACCAAGACAAACCGGCCACGGCGAGCACTCATTCGGATGATCCTCTTCGGAAAGCCCAGCACGACGTCGAGCGAGACTAGCAAACCTTTCGGCCGCTTGGCGACTCCACTTCAACGTTGATCCGAAGCTAAATTAACTGGAATTTCTAGCCCGTCTTCCGTCACTAAACGCCTACATCTCGGCGTAATTCGGTCCGCCGCCGCCTTCCGGACAGACCCATGTAATATTCTGGCTCGGATCCTTGATGTCACACGTTTTGCAGTGAACACAGTTCTGAGCATTGATCTGAAACACGGCTTCGCCGGTTTCCTTCCGCACCACCTCGTACACGCCCGCCGGACAATAGCGCTGCGCAGGCTCAGCATACTCCGGCAGATTGACCTCGATCGGGATATGGGGGTCCGTGAGCTTCAAGTGAACGGGCTGATCTTCCTCGTGATTTGTCGCCGAGAAAGAAACGTTCGTGAGCTTGTCGAAAGTCAGAACGCCATCAGGCTTCGGATAGGCGATCGGCTTGGCGTTGCGCGCCTTTTCGAGTGAAGCGTAATCCGGCTTACCGTGGCGAAGCGTACCGAGCGGCGACCACCCGAACAGCAATGTCCTGATCCACATGTCGATGCCGCCGAGGCCGACGCCGAGCACGGTGCCGAAGCGCGACCACAACGGCTTCACGTTGCGCACGCGCTTAAGGTCTGTCGCGATATCGCCGCTGCAGACGGCCGCTTCGTAACCCCCGACCACGTCGTGCTGGCGGCCTTCGCCAAGCGCCGTCACGATCGCTTCCGCCGCATGAATGCCGGAGAGGATCGCGTTGTGGCTGCCCTTGATGCGCGGAACGTTCATAAAGCCTGCCGCACATCCGACGAGCGCGCCACCCGGAAACTCGAGCTTCGGCATCGACTGCCAGCCGCCCTCCGTCAGTGCACGTGCCCCGTATGCGATGCGCCTTCCACCCTCGAACACCGGCGCGATGCGCGGATGCGTCTTGAAGCGCTGGAACTCATCATAGGGTGAGAGGTACGGGTTCTCGTAGTTGAGATGGAGCACGAAACCCACCGCAACGAGATTGTTGCCGTAGTGATAAAGGAACGAGCCGCCGCCGGTCTTGAGATCGAGGGGCCAGCCGAAACTGTGCTGCACAAGACCGGGCTTGTGCTTCTCGGGTTTGATCTCCCAGAGCTCCTTGAGGCCGATGCCGTACTTCTGCGGCTCCGCGTCGCGAGCGAGATCGAATTTCTTGATCAGGGTCTTCGTCAGAGAGCCGCGGGCGCCCTCCGCGAACACGGTGTACTTGCCGCGAAGCTCCATGCCGCGCGTGAAACCGTCGTGGGGCTCGCCATCGCGGCCAACGCCCATGTCTGCCGTCGCCACGCCGACCACCGCTCCGGCCTCGTCGTAAAGCACCTCGTTGACGGAAAAGCCTGGATAGACCTCGACGCCAAGCTCAGCAGCCTGCTCGCCGAGCCACCGCACGACCAGTCCGAGGCTGCCGATGTAGTTGCCGTGGTTGCTCATCAACGGCGGCATGAGGAAATTCGGAAGCCGCACCTCGCCCGCCGGCCCGAGCACGAAGAACTGATCGTCCTTGACCTCGGTCGTTAGCGGCGCCCCGCGTTCGCGCCAATCCGGGATCAGACGATTGAGCCCGATCGGGTCGATCACCGCACCCGAAAGAATGTGCGCACCGACTTCGCTGCCCTTCTCCAGGACGACGACCGAAATCTCTTCACCTTTTTCAGCCGCGAGTTGCTTGATGCGGATCGCCGTTGCGAGTCCTGCCGGCCCCGCACCCACGATCACAACATCGAACTCCATGGCCTCCCGCTCGGGAAGGTCAGCATCACCCCGCGCCATTTTCTCTTGTCCCATCGCCGCCACTGTGACTTTTTTGTTTGGTCTCAATTCATGGAAGCGTCAAGCCGCTACCGAGCCGCGGGATAACGCTCGAGGCGTGCAAATCGATCACGGGACCGGTATCCTCCCCAGGAAATGCAAACCGAAACCGATAGACGCGCGCTCGTTGCCCTCCTCGACTGGTATCGCGAGATGGGCGTGGATACTGCCGTCTCAGACACCGCCGTGAACTGGTTCGAGCGTGGGAACGCTGCGCCAGGTAGCGCATTCAAGCTCCCCGGCCGCGACATTTCTCCCGACCGCGCGACAAGTGAGCCCGCCCCGCGCGCTTCGCTCGCGCGTGACGTCGAGCGGCCGTCCGCCCCACGCCAGGCCCCGAGAGAGGCCGCACCCAGACCAGCCACACAGAGACCGGCTGCACCGCCGCAACCACGCTTTGATCCGCGTCCCGGCTTTTCCGCGACTCCGCCCGATGCCGCAGAGCTTGCGGCCCGTTCCGTCGCCAAGAGCGCACCGACCCTCGACGCTCTGGAAACCGCTCTCAAGGCTTTCGACGGCTGCGGGCTCAAGGCCACCGCGAAGAACCTGTGCTTCTATCGCGGAGCCCCAAGCGCACGCCTGATGATCGTCGGCGAAGCACCGGGCCGCGACGAGGACCTCGAAGGAAAGCCCTTCGTCGGCCGCGCGGGACAGCTTCTCGACAAGATGCTGGCGGCCATCGGCCTCAAGGAAGCAGACGTCCACATCACCAACGTCGTGTATTGGCGTCCGCCCGGCAACCGCACACCGACGCCTCAGGAGAGCCAGGTCTGCCGGCCGTTCCTCGAACGGCAGATGGAGCTCGTCGGACCGGATGTCATCCTGCTGCTCGGAGGCTCCGCCGCAAAACAGGTGCTGGACGTGACAGACGGCATCATGCGCATCCGGGGCAAGTGGCGTGACATCGAAGTCGGCGGCAAGCCGGTGAAAACGATGGCCACGCTGCACCCGGCCTATCTGCTGCGAACGCCCGCAGCCAAACGGCAAGCCTGGCGCGACCTGCTCGCCGTGCAGACGTTCCTCGAAACCGGCGCAACGAAATGATCGGCCATCCGCAGCGCTCCGTATCCCCCGTGCTCGGGGTCGAGTGAAGCAGACCCGTTAGGAAAATCCGACCAATGAACCGCCTCGACGAAACGCGCCCCTTCATCCCGCTCCGCATCGCGATCCTTACGATGTCGGACACGCGCACCGCAGCCGAAGACAAATCGGGCGATGCGCTTGCAACGATGGTCACGGACTGCGGGCACGTCGTTGCCGCCCGCGCCCTTCTGAAGGACGACGCCGACGCCATCCGCAACAAGGTCGCGAGCTGGATTTCAGCACCCGATGTCGATGTCGTCATCACAACCGGCGGCACCGGCTTCACCGGCCGCGACGTGACACCCGACGCCGTGAAACCGCTGTTTGAGAAAGAGATCGACGGCTTCGCGATCCTCTTCCACCAGATCTCGTTTCAGTCGGTCGGCACGTCCACGATCCAGTCGCGCGCCTGCGGCGGCATCGCTCACGGCACGCTGATCTTCTGCCTGCCCGGCTCGACAGGCGCCTGCCGGGACGCCTGGAACGGCATCCTCAAGTGGCAGCTCGACAACCGCCACCGGCCCTGCAACTTCGTCGAGATCATGCCGCGTTTCGAAGAGCATCGCCCGAAGTCCTGATTGCCGAGCCACCCGCATCAAGCCGCCTGCTTGCCCCAGGCGGGAAATGGATCGTGAAGGTCGAGCCACGCCTTGGCGTCGACAGGACCGGCGGCAGAGGCAGGCAACAGGCACGCATCGAGCGCGGCAACGATCGCGTCCTTGCCCATCTCCTTCATGCCGATGAAGACAAGCTCCTGGCGGCGATCACCCCAATGCTTGTGCCAGCCCTTGCGAATGCGTACCTGAGTTGCCTCGTCATCGGGCCACTTGCTCTTCGGTACCGCAGCCCACCAGTAGCCGGCCGCCTCATGTTTCACGAGCGGGCCGGCCTGTGAAAGCTCGCCGACCCAAGCCGGCCGCGTCGCAATCCAGAAGAATCCCTTGGCGCGCACCACGCCAGGCCACGGGCTGTTGAAGAAGGCATGAAGTTTTGAAGGATCGAACGGCCGGCGCGCGCGATAGACGAAGCTCGAGATCCCGTACTCTTCCGTTTCGGGCTCATGATCACGGAAGCCGTTGAGCTCACGAAACCACGTCGGATGCCGGTGCGCCGCCTCGAACGAAAAAAGGCCCGTATCGAGAATCGCATCGAGCTCCACTTGGCCGTGGCTCGTCTCGACGATGCGCGCATCCGCGTTGAGCGAGCGAATGATCGCACGCGCGGCTTCGATTTCCTGCGCCGTGGCAACATCCGTCTTGTTCAACACGACGACGTCCGCGAATTCGATCTGCTCGACGAGCAAGCCCACCAGCGGGCGATCGTCTCCATCCCCGGCAACCTCACCGCGATCGGCGAGAAAATCCTGCGAGGAATAGTCCTTCATCAGGTTTGCGGCGTCGACCACCGTCACCATGGTGTCGAGACGCGCCGCGTCGGAGAGGCTCGCGCCGTCCTCATCGCGAAACTCGAACGTCGCCGCCACCGGAAGGGGTTCTGCGATACCGGTGGATTCAATCAGCAGATAGTCAAAACGGCCTTCCGCCGCGAGCCGCCGGACTTCAAGAAGAAGATCCTCGCGCAGCGTGCAGCAGATGCACCCGTTCGACATCTCGACCAGGGCTTCTTCCGTGCGAGAGAGCTTGGCGCCACCCCGCTCGACGAGCGCCGCATCGACGTTCACTTCGCTCATGTCGTTGACGATCACGGC
>JAATOF010004381.1:0-18319 GCA_013170925.1 Podosphaera leucotricha | reverse complement strand
TACCCGTCATGGGTCATTGTATCAGTGATCTTAGGTTCGTGGCAAAAGGGGATAGGAGCACTGTAAAAGGTGTGACCTGGGTCAGAGAGGAGCCCTAGTGTTATAATAGTCTTGGACTCAAAATAGCACGAATAAATCAAACAATCAATCAACCCCATGAAGGTATTTGTTAGGAAATGCATTTAATTACTTGTACGTTAATTGGGATTAATTATCTAGTGACGTTGCTAGTCCACACGTGATCTAAATTTCTATATGTTCTAGTTTCTATCTATATATCATTTGAGAAGATGGTCTCTACAGCATCATGACCGAAGAACTCATCATTTCTCAATAATTTTCATAGAAAAAACCAGCGCAATTTTACAGCCAAAGAGCTTACAAGTTTTTCATGCGACAACACTCTTTCGTCTCTCATGAATACTCTCACTATTTACACCACCCTGGAAACTATCAATTCCAGTCTCACAGTCGTTCTCATTTTCATAATCCTTTTCTTCGCCCTTGGGAGAAAATTCTTGCCATGAATCATTACTGATTGATAAATCTTGCATGTTTAATTCATGGGGATCAGGGCTGTGACGGACTCGATTACGGCGTCTTTGGGATAAAACTCGAGCACGATTTGAGAGATTGACATCCACTTTAGCATCTGCTTCAACCCAATTGGTAAGAGCATCTTCGCAATCTTGGATGATCGCTTTGGACGCCTCATACCCATCGTACGGGACTCGATTCTCACCCGGTGTAACAGGCAAATCATCTATGAGCTCTAGAAGATGCTTTCCAAACCCAGCGATAATAGCAACCTTCTCGCAATGTTCACGAAGAGCGTCGAATTGGTACGTATATGCAGCTTTTAGTTTATCCCGGGTAATGTTGGAAAGTTGAGCTTCGGCCACTAGAGACTCAGCTTCAGCACGAACAAGTTCTTGCTCAAGTACCACAATCTTAGGAGAAAGAGGCTCTTTATACTTGAGCTGAGCGATTTGGTCCGTAATCTTTTGTTTCCCTAAAAAATTAGGGTCTGAGCTTTGGGTATAGTTTGTAACTCACGGTCTCTGCTAGGTTGAACTGACGCCTCGATGTTTCGAATAGACTTAATGGTGACTCGATATTGGTCATATCGATCAATGTATTGATCTTCGAGCTCACCAATCTCGTAGATCAAGACACCGAGCTTGTCTGTAACATCTGACACGTCCTCATCGCACGCTTCACCCCAAAGAGAAAGTTGTTGCTACAATGATTAATCGTTGCGGGTTATTTTTAGGAAATTCTACCTACAGCAACCCCCATACGCTCACGGCCAACATGTTCCATGCTACGCATAACATTTTTTTCCATTTTAACAAGTTGCGTCAGCTTTTTCGCAAGGTCTGGGCCAAATTGACCGGCAGCTTGCCGGCGTAGAGCATGGCCTATGAGTGAAATCAGCAGAACTCACTCTTTTTTTTGGTAAATATTATCTGAATTTTTGGCAAACATAAAAGTAGTCAGGCACTAGCCTCGGGAGTGTCACTTTACGTGACGGCTCTCATGATATAAGCCACTTGTTCTCTGCTGCCCATTTACCTCAAATTCAATGGCAAAATCAAGCGATAACAACACACGTGAAGAAAATAATCGGAATTCAAGTACCAATCCCTCCCTTGCCGAAAAACCTGCCACTCTTGGTGCTTGAAACCGGCGGAGGTGGATTCTGTAATTGTGAAGCCTACCAGTAACAATCAGCTTCTGATGCTCCAGAAATACAATGTAGACAAGTTTACTGTAGGATTTCTACTCTGACGCATCGAATATGTGCGATGCATCTTATCTTTTTCAATAATACTCGTATATTCTTTTTGTTCAAGTTGGAGCTAAAAATGCCGCAGTGCTCAAGGATTATGCTGCTTTACGACTAATTTTATTTGCAGGAAAGTTAAAGTATAGTTGATTAAAATTAAAGTGTAGCAAATACATTCATTCAAGAGCTGAAGAATTTTGGTATACAAGTTGCCCGAATTCTGAGATGGAATTATCAATCAATATTTCAAAATCATAAATCATGACGTCATTGTCATCTTAGTCTACCACTAGGTCGAAATCTACTAATCATGACTAATAATAATTAATCTAACTAAAAAAGTGCATGAGTGCAGAGGTAAATATGGTGAAATTGATCGGGTGGTGATGAAATGGTTTTCTTCATGTATCAATAAGTTTTTATAATTACACAATTCGTTCTACCGATATCTACAATAAGTTACCATACAAAGGTATATTGTGATGCCCTTCTTGAGAAAATATAATGATATATTTAGGATTATTGATACCAAAAATACCATCCCTAGCTATTAAGTCTGCAGGATATGCCAAAGGGATAAAGTGCTAAGTGACGTTGTTTTTTTTTACAGTTTAGACTTTGCAATTTCCCTCCCTTTTCAGGCTGACTTGGTTTTAGATTCATAACCTGGTACCCGAACTTATCCTTTCTATTAGAGGTTTCCTTCAAATATCCAGTTTTTTGGCACAGCTAAAAGACTAGCTGAGGAAAGTCACCATCGGAATGAAGACTATGATATTACTTGATGCTTAGTTCTGCAACTTTCCATGAAGACCATGAAATTACTTAATGCTTAGTTCTGTAACTTTCCTCATGCTCGATGCTTTTCTTCAGGCTCCAACCCTGAGTATTCATTCCCTATCTCGGTACCCAATCGTTTTTGCTTCTCATTCACGAATACACGAATCTCATCTCAATAACTTTTGACCGTTCCTTGATTTGAACTCGTCTAGTGGTTACCATAATATCAACGCTCGTATTGAGGAAAAAATCTCAGGCCATACATTCTAGTTGGTCGATAAAGTTTCATGATCAAGATAAATAGGAGCTGGGAAAAGAATCTATCAAAAAATAGGAATTAGATTGAAAAAATAGCCCTTTTCAAAAATAGGGATCTGGTGTAAGGGAAAATTTTTTAGCTCTAAAACGGTTCCATGGCCCAAAACTTGATGCGACAGGAAGCATTTGACCTGCAACATACAAAAATCATCTTGGAAATATTCAAGAATGTATTTGGCTTATTCTATGTCGAAGATCAGGGCTTGTGGTATTTCGCCTGTATCATCTTTAGGACAGACATTCATTGTCAGTGCTAGTATTGATAACGGTGTACTGGAACCTTTTCATCTACTTTTCGTCTTGTTACACGAGCTCTCCAAGTGGCACATCACACATCCGAACCTTGATTCTGGGTCAACTATATTCTAAAATGCGCGTCTTGCCTCGATCTGTACACAAGTAATTTGCCGAGGTTGTACGATACCACGCGTACGGGTGACCCCTCTACATATCCCGGGAACTCGGGACAACTTCCAGAATTTTCTGCAACGACTGTACAATCCTAGAGCGGTGATATATTGTGCCACTCAAAATACCTATTTTCTGACCAAACTCATTTACACCCTTACATTCATTTCATAGTGCATAACATACACGCACCTCACATAGAATCTTTTAGACGCTCTTCGCTACTTGCCCGACCACTCAGGAAAATGATATCCCAAAGTTTACAAGGTTGCATGGGTGAAAATCTAAATTTATATACTCGCAAATGTTAAAGGGATCCCATGTTAAATACTAATCTGCATAGGGTAATGAATTGATCAGGTTACCTTACTGAGCTTCTCTAATCTCTCCAATCTTTTTAAGGGTAACGTACAAGTCCTACACTAATAGATTAATTTTGTGACCTGCTCGATGTATTACTTCTAGTGTGTCGGTACCTTACACATTGTTCGAGTCGAACTTTAAGTTGGCATTTCAAAAAAAATCAAAAGATTTAACGTTCTATTCATTCAGTTCTCGGATACTTATCGAGAAACTTTTTCGAGTCGACCAGATAGGCGAACGAATAGTAGACGCCCACATGGTATTTTAGGTTGTAGTGTTGGGTATTCATGTCGGAAAACTCTCACAGAGATTTAAACATATGATGCGACATGCTGATAGCCGCAACCTAAAGCAAGATACAGGAGATGCTAGGTTAAATCTTTTCCAGAAGAAGCTTCTTCCACCCAAGATACGGATTTATTGGATTACAACGCATGAGGCGCTGTGATACAAGAACGCCGGCGATGCGGGGCAGAAGGGGACACAATGCTTTGAATAAAACAGATTTTAGACGCGTAGCTTCACCTGCATGACGCGCGAAAGCATGGCAGTCAATGCTACAGTCAGCCCTATATCGAGACACATTCCAAGTGAAGACTTTGGAATTACCTGCGTAAGAGCCGTGGCTCGCTTTTTGAGATGATCATTCAGTCGCTGACCTCGGAATTTTCGGGGTCTAATTGCATGAAAAATTCACTGATAGGAGGACCCTCACCGCGAGCATATGAGGATAATCGAGACTATGGCAAGGACTTGTAGATGTTTAGATTAAGATAGAGAGATGATGCCAGCGTTCGGCGAATTTACAGAAGGTTAACGAGATAGGAAAGCGAACGAGGATTAGTTGAAGCAAGAGTGATACAGTCGCAACACCTATTAGACATTAGAAACCACTCTTGTGGCGATGATATTTTATACAAGTGATCTCAAGAAATCGTCCACCGCTTCATGACTCCCGGTTGAAGTTCTGCGCCCCATTGCTTCAAAATAATTCTACACATTTTTAGTCCATTATACAGCTCCGCCAAGCGATCTTTCTCTATCCAATTCAGCACGTCGGTACACGCTCTGGTCTTCCATTCACATTCCAAAATTGCCGTATCGACGCCCTGGAGCACACTTCTCTCTTCTCCATCTTTGGTTCTCCCGAATGAATTCACCATGGCACATCTCCGGCCTTCTTCCTCTAACCCCAACACATATTCTAGGATCGCGCTATACCCCCGCGTCGCGATATTATAGACGAGCGAGTTCCCATTAGGATCGAGCACATGGAGTGCTTCCTTGAGATCCGGGCTGAAAATTAACAAGCGAAAGAGTTCGGTCGTCTCTGCCGGTGTCTCTGGTTTCAGTTCGGATGTCGTGCTGATGCGTGGGTGCGTCACGATGAGATGTGCGGCAGTCCATCCCTGCTCATCAGCGGCGTTGCGATCGATACCTCCCTTTTGGCACGCGCACAACATTTGATCATAGCACGAATTAGAGTGCGCGTTGGTCATCTGGCAGATGTGGCAGTGGTAAGGGAAGGACAAATAGTCGTAGGAAACGCTCTCGTGGTCCGAGCGACTACCGCGGACAATTTGATGAAAGCCATACGGCCGGATAGGAATCTGCGTATCGGATGTGATGGAGAGAAAGTAATTCGTTTCGACGAGTCCGGCGAGGATTTGGTCGCGGGTGTACGCAGATCGGGCGGAGCTTGCAGCTTCTTGCATGACCTGCGTCACAGGTTTGCCGCCGGTGTCAAAGGCGTGCAGATGGTAAGTGGCGTTAGGGAATCGTTGAAGCACCTGGAAGTATATGCCAGGCTTAAGTGGTTGCTGGAACAAATAGTGGAGAAAGGTTCGGCAGTGTGCATCGCGTTGTTGCAAGTGTTCTGGGAACCATTCGAGAAGATCCATAAGCTGTTCTCCCAAATATTGCGCATTCAGCACGTGCAGAGGACTTTGGCTGAAGACATTGTTACTAAATTTGGCCCAGTTAAGATCCCATAGGACCGGTTTAAAATACTCCATATTGACACCAGCTGCCATTAAGAACGCGATAGGGCGGTTGCCTGCGAAGTCTGGCTCTGCAAAATCTCGTAACAGGGATGTAGCTACTGCGAATATATCAGGACTGATGCTTCGTGCTTGGATCATTAGAGCATGGCACTGTGAAAATCCACAAGTCCGGCATGGAGGAAACGGTTTTTCCCATGAACAGTGACTATGATCCTGGTCACATGGAATAACGCGTAAAATAGAGTTCCAAAGACCTCTCTTAAAATCATGCGTAGGCGACTTTGGCGGCAGGTGATGAAAGTAAGGATATCGTTGCACGCCTTTTTCTTGCTCTGGAGGGATGACTTGCGCCTGTGGGTGTACTGGATATTGGACTACTTGGTTGGATGAACTATAACAAGTCGATGCGGATAAAGGATAAACCAAGGGGTCGTCAAATATGGAGTCCCCGCCCCATCCACTACTATCTGACAAAGTTGAAGTAGATGCAGCACCGCTGACTAGCATGTGATCAAATAGATCTTCTTGACCAGGACTACTACTTTGCGAAAATGAGCCTGAGAAGGCTTGATTAAATTGGCATGGCGATTGATACACATCAACAGGGTGATTAGTTTGGATGGGTGGAGGAAATTTGTGATTTGGAAAGAAACTTTTTGGCTTCCTCGGATTTTTCCGTCCGGTAACGATAGCATACAGATGAATTACTGCCAATTCTCGTCCAATCCGGTCGACGGGTAGCAACCAGTCCCGATATCGGTTGGCATACGTCTTGTACCTGTGCTTTGTTAGAGAAAATAGATGACCATAAAACTAAACCTACGACCACTCCAACTTTGTTTTCATGATCTGTGCGATCTGGGTAAAACTTCTTAAAGTCATATATTGACGTATAAGTTCTGCTTGGTGCTGTAACTCCCAATTCTTCTGTGCCCTGACGCCTTCTGGGTCGCGGATATCCATGATATGGCGACATTGTTCGTCCGTCAAGGCAAGACATTGTTCTACTGTAGGTAGAAGATAGTTCCTTATGGACATTACGTACCAACAGAGTCGATGGTGCAAAGCCGTTGAAAGAAAGAAAGAAAGGGGGGGGTCGCAGTAGGTAGAAGCTCTTGTTAATGTGTTGATTCAAAGGAGAACTAGGTTCAATCAGGGTGGGTTTCTTGATTCTTCTGATATGTTTGGGTTTCTGCGGCGTTGGCATATTTTTGAGAATACTTGACGAGTAGACGTGAACAAAGTCTCCCGAAAGGGACGAGGAGCTTTAGATTCAAGGTAGGAATAGCCCGTAATAAGACGTAAATCATTGATTGGAAACGGAGCAATTAATGAGACGTCAATTCAAGGAGCAGAAGGTGGAAAGGAAATGATTTACTCTCTCAGGTATAGAGCCGACGAGATATGCGGGTGAGAACAAGTCAATATTATTTGAAGATGAAAGATCCGCTCAAGTTTTTTCCTTAAAATCCCTGAATTGAAGCTGGTGGCTGCTTTTGTAAGAGACAATAGGTCGATTATAAAATAAGGAGGGTGAAGTCATC
This sequence comes from Podosphaera leucotricha, assembly GCA_013170925.1. Classification (NCBI taxonomy): domain Eukaryota; kingdom Fungi; phylum Ascomycota; class Leotiomycetes; order Helotiales; family Erysiphaceae; genus Podosphaera; species Podosphaera leucotricha. The sequence goes on along the minus strand of JAATOF010004381.1, from coordinate 11,114 downwards.
GGAGGTGAGAGGCGCGTGAAAAAGTAATTTGGTTTATCATGATTTAAGATGGATGCCGAGCGAATTTAACATCTACGCTCTAGGGACCAGGTCCTATCTCCGTCGTGGAACCTGATAATTTACAAGGCTTTTTATGACGCTGCGAGTTGTGCCTCGCAGCCCTTGATTGATTGACGACGAACATATTTTTGAAGTCTTTAAGGTTTAAATGCATAAATGCATTCATACGTCGGTGCTTACTTGTCCTTAGCACACATGGCCAATTTAAGAGGCCCAACAGCATGCTTATACGAGAGCTCTGTTGTCCCTTAAGCTTACCCTTAAGTGATGCCTGACACCAAGTTAGCATTGGAGAGACTGCCCCGGACAAGACGTAGAGGCCCTCTACCCTGGCATTATTTGCCGTTGCCCACGGGATCTCGTGGCGTCCTTTAAGAGCGCAACTGCGTTACGCGAGTGGGGAAGCGGCGTGAACGCACAGGGGGTCATAGTGGCTTCGTAGAGAAACAGCAGTGGCTACGACAGTTTAATAGCATCCAGTCTCGGCCCGATCACATCGGGTCGGACGACAGACACATTAACGGTTTTGGCGATCCTGATGTAGTAAGATCGCTGAACGTAGAGCCGATAGAATTTTCAGCCATAACTGTCAGACATGCTATTGATATTGAGGTGAAATGTGCCCCCGGCCGTAGAGGTCAAACAAGTCATCCATCGTCTTGGTCACATGAGGAGATGTCAACGTGTCTTGTTTGGGCGAGTCTGGTGATGACTCCGCGGCAACGGCGGTATGTCAGAGGGAGCAGTGCATGGGTCTTCTAGGCTCCCAGTGGCATGCTGCAAGAGGTCAAGCTTAAGTAAGAGATGCTATGTACGGGGCACCCGTAGAGGGTCCGCGTATCAGAAGGGCGCGTTCGTGTAAGGTTCGAGACAGCGCGTCTCTTACCATTTGGCCCAGAACAACTTTCGGACTGCATGGTCATGCAGTTGCGATTCGAAGCTCGAGGGTGATCAAAGGATGTGCGGGTCGGCTTCTCTATCGGGCGCTTATGGTTCTTGCATCGGATCCGAACTTGTGGATGTTAATACGCAATCAACCATTAACCGATACTTGGCTTAGTCAGAATTTCTTCGGCTCCACGGGACTAAATACATGCATGTAATCTAAGCTAATTAGGTCCTCGATAAGAATATACTTGGGAAGTTGACAAGTTGTAAATACACAATGAATTAAATTTGACTCAATTGTTATCCGGCACCTGGTTTACACCCAGTGCCGTACTCTTCAGACCATCGATTTTCCTGCAGCCGTAATGCCGTTGAAATCACCAGGCCCTGCATCTGACGGCTTAAGCCGCATCCCTAATTAGTCTTAACCCCAAACCGCCGCCAACCCATCGTCAATAAAAGGCACATCATCGCCCTGGTCGACCTTTTACTAAGCAAACTCAATGCTAACCTACCGCGGGGCACTTCTCGTCGATCTCCGTAGTCCTGAGAGCCATGAAATGAGAGTCATCGACTCATGTGGCTACACTATTCAATGCTTAGATCTGTGAATCGTTCCATGTTCGAACTCCTGATCGAAAGGGTTGGGAATAACAAGAATTCGAGCCAGGATGTTAGTCAACAAGCGTCGGCAAGAACGTCTAAAGCATCCATGCAATAATTCTGTGGTCACGCCACGAACTATGATGTTTCCTTGTCACACTGGAAATCCCGACGTAATATGTCATACTTATATTTACCATTGATTCCCATCCATCCCAAATGAGCGTGTGAGGAACAGCCACCCAGGAACTCAGCGTCGCATCAAGTCAATTTTACGATCAAGTATAAAACCAAATCTTCACTGTCATCCACGAATACAGCAAAAGGAGTATTTTAAACAATTGAACTTCTATCCAAAAGTTAATCATAATGAGTAGAGCTCAGTGCCATTTTCGCACAATAAAAAGATGGCCTAATCAAATTCTCCTTCTGGAATCCCTTCCCCGGCGCAAGGGGCTCTATGGTTACAACTATGAAGCAGTGGTTCAGATAAAAAAGAAAGTTTGAGAGTGAAAGAAGATAGATTACAGTGGATCGTCTCGTTAGTCCTAGTATATCTCCAGGAGTCATAAAAAGTCATAAACTGGCCAATGAGACCTGTATTGATGAGAAAATGAGAAAGACGGCTTGAACTCCCGTAGCATATAGTCAGGTCCATAGCGGCGTGCGCTAAACACCTTAGTCGTCGAACTTGAGGTCAGCAAGCAAGTGGCAGGACTGCTCGGAGTAACAAGCTATATCATATCATAACCTGTGAAGCTCGGGTCATAAAGTCTGCTCTCTCCATTTTGACAAAAGAGAAGCGATAAGTAGACGTAGATTGGCAATCTTGAGTACTCTAACTATGGCTCAACGTAGGCAATTAGGTAGTACGGCAGGCGACTCACAACATACCATTATTTGTAGCAAATACTTGTGTGGCACACAAGTCTCAGGATTCTAACTGATAATGGCCATTTCGAAGCAACTAATCGTCCAAAGACTTAGAGAAAGCGCTTCCATCTTAGTACGCGCCTAAAAGTCACGTTTTAATTGGACCATGATGTGTTTCAGAATCCATTTCCCTAAATTTACACCTAGCGATAATCTCTCTCTTTCGCGTGTAAACTTTACATCTACCTATCTCATTGGCTTGTTAGGTTAAATAAAATAAAGCATAAATGAACATCCTTTAAGACACTTAGGGGGAATGCTACGTGGCCATTGCAATCATAGAAATATTAAGACCGATACATAATTTTAAGCAGTATCAGCAGTATGGTTAAACGTGGTCTTTTGAAATTTTTAGATATATAGTTTTAGAGTCGGGTCAACTAAGCTTTGGTAGCTAGCGTCTTTTAATGTTAACTCTGCATAAACCGAGAGCAAATAATTTTAACGGCAGCTAAAAACTGAATAACCAGATCGCAGCAAAATATTCATTACAATTGCTATTTTTTTTACATCGCACCTTGCCCAGCTCGTATTTTTGGGGCCACAAGACAAATAACACATATAAAGAGATACTTAAAAATATGTTCCTAGCGCCAACGCCAATCAAGCCATGTGAAATACGCTAGAATTCAGTTAAGCAAAACCTTCCATCTGTACTAGGTTTCAAAACATCAGCCTTTACATGATGTACACACGTTAGGTCGGGGAGAATGGGCAGGAGGCGGTGCGGCCCAATACTCGGGCTCGACATACTCGATGCTCTGGCGTTTAATTTTCTGACAGCGATCATAAAGATCATATAAGACATCAAGCCAGTTCTCTAAAAGCAGTTCGAGTTGCTCAGTTTTCTGTGTGGAAGCAGGCGATTTGGTACGGCTATCATGAATCTGCTTTTGGATGGTTTCGTAGGCCTCAATCATTAGAAGAATCTGAAGTTCTGAGGCGCGATCATTATCCTCAATAGGGTGGTGGCGAAAGAGGATGGATGCGAGTTTGTTGGTCAAGAGATCGACACAAATTTGAAGGCCTATATCTGCATCGTCCTTGGTCTCCGACGAGTATGTCACGTTTGCCGCACTTTTAATCGATGTGCAGCTGTATTTTTTAGTAAGGGATGAAGCAGTCCAGAATGGGTCATGGTTGGCATCAGGGCTCGTGGGTTCAGATCCGACTAGCGTCTCCATGTCACCATCTAGATCACTTAGAGACACCCTCTCCTTGGCTTGATCACGACTCAAATCTCGTAAACTAGTTTGTGATTTTACTTTTCGTAGTCTTCTTGGGGTGGGCGAATGAGTAGAGATAAGGTGAGGTTGTTGGTGAGGTGGTAAGAGAGCCTGGTAATCTTGAGCGAGTTGATGAGCTGTGCGATCGGCCTTTGTACACTGTTCGGTTAGGTCTTCGCGTTGGCCGACTCGCAAGATGGGCGTCTTTGGTCTTGTTCGTCGTAGGTTGAGCTGTTGCTCCACGAAATCAATAGAGTATTGACTAGCTGAGGTGTCTGATAGGGAAGAAGCACGATGCTCCAAGAGCCCGAGATGGGACTCAGATGACGCAATTTGGCTCAACACCTCTTGATTTTGAAGACATAGGCCCAACGTTGACTTTCTTACAACTTCTAGCATTTCTCGCGAGTAATTCGTCGTCCGTTTTCGGTCGCGTCGCTTTTTTTGGAGCTTGTTTCGGTTTCCCGCGGTGGCTGGAGACGTCCACGCCATTTTTCGCAGGATGTCCACGATATAAAAGATGCGATCCATGTGGTGCGGTAACAGTGGGGTGGGTTATAGATAGAGATAGATGATATCCAGCGTTAAGAGCAGGGAAGGTACGAGAGACAAATCGGAATATATATCAAGAATCTGTACGTATAGCATGATCTGAGGAAGGAAGGAAGAAGGGGGGGGGCGTATGTGGGCATCTTAAGGGACGGCAAGTAGAGAGAGATCAACAGACAAAATTCTGCAAGCATTTTTCAAGCATCTCTCCAGGCATTTCCATCCAGCTTGAGCCTAACGCTAGAAACGATGAAGCTCGGGCGTTCGACACCTGAATGATACCAAAATGGTGATAAAAGTTGACAGCCCGCCGCTCAGCGTGGACAATAACCAGGATCTGTGTAATAGTCCGGCTTTTCGTCCAAACACAAATCCTTGTGATTCAGCTTTTGAGTCTATCTAGTGAACAGACTTAAGTTAAACTGGCGAGTTCTGATTAGGCGATTCATAAGCGAATTATGCCCTGCCCAGCCCAGCCCCGCCTCCCAAGTCGCCCAGCCACAAGTGCCCAACCAACCAACCACCTGACTGTAGGTGGATCATATATTTCTTCTTTCTTTCGCGACACATCGAGTTTTGGCAGTGGTTTGACAGATTCGTCTGAAGGAGGTGGAACGGAGTATTTGAAAATTCGTATCCTGTGGGTCTCTCAAGAGTAGGCGTCTGCGTGTCTTCGGGGGCAAAGATTGGGAGCGGCAACGAGATGACAGCTCGACTTATGTCACGATTGGAGATGATTTGAGTAAAAATATCTTTCAACCGTTTTTAGCTCTAAAATACAAAGCAGAATATATCTTGTAGGCAGCAGCACTAACTAGACTTCACTGAAAAGCACTGAGAAACTTCACAAGACTTACTGCGTCCACATTTTGGCGCTACCAGCCACATACGTTAATTTCAACTCACATGCAAAAAGGAGGCGATCTTAGGGCTCCATCAATTGACTACGTACTTGTAGTTATAATTATCAACTTCCCGGAAAATCGTCTACCATCCCTTCTTCGATCCAAATTTAGTGTATAGTATTTCAAGGTTTAGTGCGATGGGCGCGGGGATAAATTTCTTTCCGACCGCACGAGCCAACGCTAAACTGAGATCTAGCTCGGACTGACCGTTTGTATCGGGGATAATATGACATGGGTAATAAGCTCAACTTCTAATCATTGGCTCGTTTACTTTTATTTTAAACTTACTCTAAGAGAGGCGAATATTAGGCAAACACTTGACGAATGACGAATCTTTCAGGTTTCAACATCGCCAGCTTCAAGGTGTTGCAGCACTATGACGCTACATACCCTACCTGAGATCTGGTATCTGAGCAGAGAAAATCAGGGTTCTCCAGATTACGTGTACGGCGATACACATAAATACAATTAGAGCTCAGGTATAAGAAATATCTCTTGCGAGTCGCTTTCTGCATGCAGACACGGTTAAACTAAGTAATCTAAACCAATACCAATTAGAACTTCCTAAGTACTCTGACTAATTATACAAGGATCGATCGAATTCGAAAGCCATCATGTTTTTTGGTAGTAATGTATGTGCAGGTTTATTCCTCTTGCATTCAATAATTAGATTATAATTATTTTTAACGCAAATTATAGGCTCCGGTCCTATGGTCTAGTGGTATGATTCTCGCTTAGGGTCAACCCATAAGTAAACATTGCGAGAGGTCCCGCGTTCGAGTCGCGGTAGGACCCTCAACCATCCTTTTACAATTTCAACCTGGCGATCAACCTCAATACTCACATGCACTACACCAAATGTGCTCCATGATAACTTTCTCATGTTGATGTCCTCAGCTCCCGCCTTCCGCTTACCTAGGCCCCTGGCACAAGTGAATCAGGGGGAAGTCATAGATTTCGAATAAATCGATTGTTTGGAGTCTCACATAATTAGTTCTGGTAGTATGGCACCAGAAATTTGTATAATTAATATATACATGTACACAGATTGCCGTTGAACAGGACGGTTTGGTCCTTCTATTAAGGTCAAGCAACTTGCTGTTACAAGCTAAACTAACCACCAATGAAGCATGCGCTACTGTGCGCCGACACCATACATACATGTATGTAATAATAAGGGTGTCGCAGACAATGATCGATATCTCAACGTACCAGCTGACACCAATAAAATAGTTCACTGGCGGTAAAATCCCAGAGGAATAAAAATCCGTCTAATTTCGGTAAGCACAGCTCTGCGTGCTGCGGAAATGGAACTCATCGTTTGACTCCACGACCAAAAGGGGTAGTTCTTCCAACGGACTACTCTGGATATACTCTATCTACAAAAGTATGCGTGGAAGAGCATGATGAAGCTGTACCTTAAATTAGAAATATAATGTTTCCAACATTGATCGAAAATTTGGGGTTTCAGGACCGCCATGATGCATTACAACATTGTCTTTGTTGTTAAGTGACAAATGAAACTATAGATATATGGCAATAGATTCGTATAAAGCCAGAATAATCAATTTTAAGTCTTGTTGTCGACACTCAGGTGTACATGTAAACTTTTAGACTTTCGTAGTATCAATCTACATGCCATGCGCATATAGCAAAATCACACTATATGTACAAGAACTGACTTGACTGAGCTTACACAAAAAATATACATGTAATTACATGTAGGTATCAAATGCCAAAGAAAGGTCATGCGCCTCGAAGATTTATGACTGTTGGAACTTGATCAAGGTTGTACAGACTCAGTCAATGTAATATCGGTTAGCAATTCGCTAACAGGTAAGATTTGATGTATATAATGATCCAAGTCGTGGATTACCGAATAAACATCGAAGATATATACACAACAATATCACACAACCTTTATCTTCCCTTTTGAGTGATCGAAGAGATAGATAGAAAATAATGAAGAGAATTCAGATATCAAATTATTAATAAGTTGCTATATATCATGCGGCGACTTAGTCAAATCCATGAAATCTTTACTCGGTCCCATCATTATAAATTGGGGAGGTCACATGCGTTGAGTCTTAATCGGGTAAAGCGTTAACGGACAAGCTGGGAGGAGTGAAACTTTTGATTTTATCGAGTGACGCCTTTAAATTGATAAGTTGGGCTCTTATTGTCTATTTTATACAAAGTAGCCAAACTAATGGAACTACATGTAATGACTAATGCACGTTGGCCGACATAGGATAGGATGGATAGTAGGTAATTTGGCATAAGGGCGATGATGGTAGAAAGGAGATCTAGTATGGATGGGAATATCTACATAATGGAGAAGGGAGATCACAAAAGGTCCCATTTAGCTTCTGTGTCCCGCTGGTAGGGTGCACATGAGTGAAAGTAAGGCAGACACTTCGTTCACCACCGAAACCTCTCACAATTACCGGATCCCTCGCTGCTACTCGCTACATGACTGAAAATAAGGAATACTAATCAGATGTTGCATGAAAGTGTAAACTTACATTACACTCCATTGATTTATTTGGTTGGTCATCAAGCGTGAGGGCTTCGAATTCAGGCTTCTATGGCGCTGGATCCAGGGCAGGTAGGTCTCAAAGACTCTGTATTTATGCTCGAGATATCGCCCCCCACCGTGGAAACTTTGTTAAGATGATAGACAAGTATGACATCAAGTAATTCCAATACCGGAGTGGAACGGAAGAAATAGTTTCATTGATGGAGGATCAATGAATCCGTCAATAACCAGAAGATTCCTACATTAAATCCGGTGGCATGAAAGTTCATCTCCTCCTAATCCTTAGTCACGTTATTAGACTAGTAACCGAGATTATCTAATTCAACAAACTTCACGAAAGATACCTCCCAGAGTAAAGTCGACGTTCTTACTCAGTAATTGCGGACGTCGCTGAAAACGAGTGGTTTAAACCCAAATCAAGATTATAATCAATTTGGTAGCATGAGGGTCAGGAAAGATTCTATTTAATGGCAAAACAATAATATAACTGTAATCTATGGATAAAGAATGTCTTATCGATTAACACAATATAACATATACACATAAGTGAGTCAAAATTGGTTCAAGTGACAGCAATAACATGTTATGAGTTTCCTATAACGGATGTAGCTGTTTATTTCCTAGATGTAGTTTTTCTAGCTCTTGTTCTGCCTGATATTGCTTCTTTTTCATCTGCATTCTAAGATCCAATTGTTGAAGACATTGTAGATACTCTTCCCGGTGCGACCGTTGCTGGACCCGTTTTTGATGCTGGTCCCGGTACTGGTCCAAGAACCCGCGCCGGTGCCGGTGCCGTTGCCGATGTAAACTGGCGTTGTTGGTTTTCGAAATCAAAGATCTTTCAATCATTGCATTCAATCGACGTTGAATCATTGCTGATAAGTCCTTTTCATTATACTCCTTGCGTGGTCCAATAGCTCCCTAAGGAAAGTTACCAAGGAAATTAAAATGTGCGCGTGGAGGACTTACAAATAAAATTTCTAGATCGCCAGCATCATCAAACATCGCTTTATCATCCTCTTCTTCTACTTTATCATCCTCCTCTTCTAATTTATCATCCTCTTCTACTTCATCATCCTCCTTTTCTAACTCCGCTTTATCACCCTCCTTTTTCGGGCTTCGGTGAGGTAGCTCTGGAGTAATATTATCAGCATTTAAGTCTCCCAAGATGTCTTTGTGTATTGAAGACATTGCGCGAGCTGTGATAAAATAGATTTCTTGGGTATATACTCAGAGAGTTTTATTGTCAAGAAATGAAGATGGCAGATGGGTAAGAACTCAGAATAAGATTGAAGTAAAGTCAAAGAGTCAAGTATTCTTCATAGATACAGTATATATATGTTAACGCCATCACTCCGTAAATATCATTTACAAGCTAATTATTCTGACGTAACTCATTGCCCTGATACTCGGCGCCATAAAGCTGTTATGTTTAAGTAATAATTAGAGGATCCAGCTGACGAAAGAGCCACTTGTAGAAGGTGAGAACTATATTCTGCATCATGTGGACTTAGATACAGTCGAGATGTTCTACATTTATACGGGCCAAGGATAATCAGTACTTATTTAGTACACTAAAGCACACGTTTCGCCTGTATGATTGACCTTTAGCCATCTGCATATCAACGAGTCTTGTGACTTGGCAAGGATCGAATTTTGGGCATCTCGTATATGGTTTAACGGGGCATAGGGTTCGGGGTCTCCCAGATGGACTACTCGTGGTGCCGCCACTTGATCTTCATGGATGCATGCATCGTAGGCTATATACTGAAGGGTGTAGGGTATCACTCATTCTTGCAAGAAAAGTAAACGAGGAAGATATAAACACGCATCAATCTACTAGTTACCTTGAATAGAATTTTCAGACAGACTTGTATTCGCAGGGTAAATTCTTTATTTTAGAATAGTACTCTTCTGCTCTAGTCGAGAAAAGAGAAATGTGTTAGAAATATGAAAACGAAGTTATCTGATGATTGATTTCCGCGAAGTTTAGACAATACGAGCTCGTATTCGTGCTCTAGATAACCCAAGTCTAATCAGATAGTCTTGTTCATCACTGTGAAGTCTAGTACCAGATGAGGCTTGGCATGACCTTGGTAGCTTGCGATGACTACATTGGGACATGATGGTTCGGCATATGATAAATACTACATGAAGATGCTAATGAAAATGAGGCAAACAACTGCTAACTACAAATATGTCTGATTCCTCCTCTTATTCCTCGTAGTTTTGATTTCTCTTACGACCCAAAGGTCAGATCCAATCAACTTGAGCATGCATCTTTCCCAGATTTTCGTCACCACCCTAGCGACGTGTGCGGTGGCTTTGCCAGCTCAACAAACTACGCCGAATGCCATCTCTTCTCGAGATCGAGAGCTACACCCCCGAGAATTTCTAACCACCTACAATCGAGACACCAACAACACTAGCACGACGACAAAATACATTGCAAAAGTCGAAGAGCTATTAACCATCCCAGGATCCTCGCAAACCACAACTGCCACAACCGTCACGAATCATATTACCGAAATTGAGAAAAACGTTCCGCGAGCGATCAAGTTTGTCAGGAAATTGGCTCGTCCTTTTATGGCCAGATTGAATAAAAGACGGTTCAAAAGAGACCCGTTCAGACGCATTGCATCCTCAATCGGCACTAAAAAGCTCATGAAGACAAGATGCAACTCTGGGACTAGACCTAAGCACGAACCTTTCGGTAATTTCGGACGACCTCGATGGAGTCGCTTGGGATTCGGATTCGGTAACGATCGAGGGATTCATTTTCAGTGATGTATGTTGAGAATTTTATAGAGTAGAGTGTGTATTGTTTGGGGTTCTCAGAATGTTAACTGATAGTCCAGATGTTCCGTCGAAGTTAATGTTATAGTTGTTATCTTTGGGATTGTTTCAATTTTTATGACTTTTTTTGTAAACCTTTATGAATACGTGATACTGTGTGCATTTCTCGCCATTGTCCACTCATTTCGCAACAGAGATCAGAAGGCAGCTAGTAGGTGATCGAGAGACTCATAGACTGCGTTTGTTAATAGATCACCAATCTTATTGAAGTGAAATCCATAAGAGGTGCGTCACTGATATGTATCTCATTTCCTATGTTTGCCATCGTATTGGAGGATGAATGATAAAGCTGATATTTACAATCAATTAAAGTAAAAGAGCAAAGTTAAAAATTATCAGATGAATGCGTAAATCTCGTTTAAATCTATAATTTATACAGAGAATTACAGATGATAATTCTTGTCACATCCCAGACATGCGCGACAATGGAAGCAAAGGGTCGGATGGTGGTGTGGTACACCGTCCGGGCCGTTCTCCCAAGTAGAGTCTGGGTAGCCAAGGCACATGCCCCACTTGAGACAGGAGAAAGCTGGTTCGAATCCGGCAAGACCCTTT
>JAATOF010004379.1:0-13430 GCA_013170925.1 Podosphaera leucotricha | reverse complement strand
GATGCCAGCCGGGCTGTAAAGGTCAACATCTGCTACGAGTGGCAAATGGGCGTTTCTTTGTGGGCAACGGTCTGGCGTTTGCTCGATCCGAGCTTTGTCAATAACGGACGTTTGATCCTCACCGCCACGACTGCATTCAGGTCGGAGCCCTTCGAACAAGAATGAGCTATCTCATATCAAAACTGGCTGCGATTGCGGGGGCCGTTCGCATCATTCGGCGTGACACGCGCGGTGTTACCGCCGTAGAGTTCGGGCTCATTGCGCCAGTCCTGATGATCATGTTGATCGGTGCCATCGAGTCGACCCGGGCGATTGCGCTCGATCAGAGGCTCTCGCTCGCGACCAACATGGTGGCAGATCTCGTTGCCCGCGAGCAGGTCCTGACGTCAGCAGACGTCACGAAGATCTATGAGGTCGTGGAGGAGGTGATGGAGCCCTATGGAGCGGATGGCTTGAGGCTCGTGCTCATTCCTGTGATGTCGGCGCCGAACAACGCCAGCCAGACGCTGGTCTATCCCTCGAAGGACAACCGTCCGTCGCTTCCTCCCGGAAGCGAACCGGCGAAATGCCAGCCGTACACGCTCGCCAAGGATCTGCTCAAAGCGAACGAGAGCGTCATCGTCGTCGAAGCTCGTTACACGTATGCGCCGTTATTTCTGAGCTGGAGCAAAAATCCCTTCAAGTCGGACGACAAGGCAGAGCCTTGGTTGAAGACGGCTTATGCGAAGCCGCGCAAATCTCTTTGCGTCGCTTTCGACGGCGCCAACTGCACATCGTCGTGCTTCTCATCATAATGTGATCATGGGCTCGGACTTGACGCACGGCACTCACACGATGCCGGATAAGCCTTACGCAGCCAGTGATTGCGGTCACCGCAAATGTTCAGTATGCTGTACCGTGGGTGAAGGCGTGGGATCGACAAGTCGTCGCAGCGCAATGGCTGTGGAACGCTTGTGCCCCTAGCCAGTTCGTAGTTGGGATTGGTGGCGCGTCGCTGTGGCGATGTTGTGCCTCTGGTGATTGTTCAATGGGTTTTGGCGGACGCACCGCGTTGCGGAGCGATAGGTTTGTTGTGCGAGCCGCTTCGGCGGTCGCCGTCTTGCGCACGAGAGGTTCATGGGACGTCGATCTCTTCATACCGCCGAAGAGTTGCGCGAACTGATCATCGCGGCGTCGACCGAACTCATTCAGGAGTCTGGCCTCAGCGGGTTGTCGGCACGAGAGATCGCGCGCCGGATCAACTATTCTCCGGGTACGCTTTATAACTCCTTCGAAAATCTTGACGACCTGGTGCTCACGATCGAGGGACGGTTGCTCGACGATTTGCTCGGAGCCCTGGCGGCTGTGCCGAAGGCTGGCGATGCGCGAGAGCGCGTGCATAAGCTCGCGCGTTGCTACCTCGCTTTTGCGTGGAACAATCCGAAGCTCTGGAATCTGTTGTTCGAACACCACATTCCGCTCGAGCGCAGTGTGCCGGAATCCTACCGAAAGAAATTCGAAGCTCTGATGAGCAAGGTCGAGGATGCCTTGCGGCCGCTTTCACAGGGTATGGGCGCTGAAGATCTCAAGCGTTCGGCGCGGGTTCTGTGGGCCGGTATGCACGGCATCTCGACACTTTCGGCGACCGACAAGCTTTCGATCATCACCGAAAGCGATGCGAACGAGCTCATGGACGATCTCGTTCGCAACTATCTCAACGGGTTTGAAGATCCGGCCTTGCGGAAAGCCGTTTAGCGATCAGAAGCGGCGCCCGCGTTCCTGCCTCAGATTTCGCGACAATCCGGCTATTGTGACGGCGGCGTAGCAACGGGCGGTGTGGCCGTGCTGGGAAGCGTGCCCGTCGTGATCGGGCTTGTTCCAGTACCGTTGCTTGTGGGCTCGGAGTCAGCGACCATGCTTGGTACCTTCACAATTCCGAACCATGTCTCTTTCGGAAGCATGCGCTGATTGAGGCCTGCCCACATGTCGCGCGACGACAGCCCGGCCACGAAATCGCTAGGCGAGGGCGCAAGCCAGTAAGCAAGCCCGAGGGCACACACCATGCCGGCGGCGGCGCGGGGATAGCGCCGATCGACAAGCTTCAGCGCAGTTCCGAACGAATTCTTGAGGCGTTTGTCCTCGATATCGACGGCGTAGATCTCGTCGAGCGCCAAGTGCACGAGGAAGCCCACGAACATGAAGCCTGCGGCCAGCCACGCGACACCGGCGTGCCGATCAAGGACGTTGCCAAAGACGACTGCGGTTGCAACCGCAGAGAAGAGCGCGGCGAGGATGGAATGCCAAGTGCCGCGGTGTACGGCCATCTTGTGAAACACAATGTGCAAGCCGTATCGCACCGTTACGAGCGTGCCGAGCCAAAGGAGCCAGAGTTCGGCGATGGAATAGCGGTCCGCTACGGAGAAGAGCACGGCAAACGAGAAGAAGATGGCGAGACCTGAGAACATCGCCCGGCTGGGACGGCTTTCCTTGAGGTCGATGTCCGGCAGCACGGATCCGAGTACGCCGGCCATGGTCAGCGGGATCAGGTTTTCCGGGGCAATGACGTTGGCGGCCAGGGTCAGCGTCGCGAGCGCTCCGGACACGACGGTGCCTGCAGCGATGTGAGTCGTGAAATTGGCCATGGCGGAGCGCTCCCTCGTGCGAAGCCGGCCGTAAGCCGATGGTACGGCGCAGTTGATTGCTCTTGGGATCAGATTCTCCTGATGAGGGCGAGATTGGCGGCCGTTGAGGGTGTGGATATCCATCCGCAGATGAGGCTATTTGGCAGATACGTCCGGATGAGTGGCTTTTCTCTCTTGCCTCTGGCAGAAGCCAGCCAAGCAACGATTTTCTCCTCCGCAGCCAAGGACAGGGCCCTTGTCGACGCCTACTGCAGATTTTCGCTCCAGCCGAACGCTCTACATTATCGGCGCGGGGAGCATTTTCGTCGCGATCGCGGTGATGGCGCTCAAGTATTGTGCGTATCTCGTGACAGGCAGCGTGGCGCTCTATTCGGACGCGCTCGAAAGTATCGTCAATCTGGTCACTGCGGTTGCCGCGCTGTTCGCCATTCACGTCAGCTCGCAGCCGGCGGACAGAAATCATCCGTTCGGACACCATAAGGCCGAGTATCTCTCGGCCGTGCTTGAGGGCGTCCTCATCGTCGTTGCAGCCATTCTGATCATGCGAGAGGCCTATGACGCTTTCGTCAGGCCCAGAGCGATCGAGGACTTCGGGTTGGGCATGGCCTTCAATGGCGTCGCGACGGCGCTCAACGGCGGATGGTCGATGTTCCTCATCCGCCGCGGCAGAGCGCTGCGCTCGCCCGCGCTCGTGGCTGACGGCTGGCATCTGATGAGCGACGTGGTGACATCGATCGGCGTCATCGCTGGCATTCTGCTCGTGGCAATAACGGGACTTCAAGTGCTCGATCCGGCTCTGGCCGTGATCGTGGCGATCTACATCCTGTGGAGCGGTTCAAAGATTGCCCTGTCCTCGATGAGCGGTCTCATGGACGAAGCGGCGAGCAGCGCGATCCAGGAGCGTATCCGGGAAGCGATCCAACGGAGCGGGGACGGCGCGCTTCAGGCTCACGATGTGCGCACGCGCCAGGCCGGCAGCGCCATTTTCATCGAGTTTCATCTCGTCGTGCCCGGAACGATGACCGTGAACGAGGCGCACGACATTTGCGACCGTCTCGAGGACGCGCTCGAGGCCGAGATCGAGGGCTCGGAGGTTGTCATTCACGTCGAGCCTGAGCACAAGGCCAAGGATCACCGCTCCAAAGGCGCCATTCCGATCTGACGTGCTGCACGCGGCGTAATTCCGGCTGCCTGTTCCCAGGGGAACAGTGCATGGCGCGCGCGTGTGCTTCACTTTATTGTAATTGTTTCGATCGCTCTCGCTTGGCGAGCGTGAGCCGTCTGCTATGGTGGGTCATCGGATCATGCCGCATCGTTCGGGCCCAGCGGGCGGGTGCGCGGTTGCGTGCCTCACGGGCCAGAAAGGAGAGTTGGCAATGATGAAATTGCATCCGGCGATCATCGGCTTTCTCGGATTGTGTCTCTCGGCCCAGCCGATGCAGGCTGCCTCCTCCGAGCCCATCGGTTCGGCGCTCGTCATCGTCAATCTCGTCACGGCTGCATACAATCGCGATACTCGGACGCTGCAACAGGGCGACCGCGTACATCAGGACGAAACGATCGAAGTCGGCAGCGACGGTTCGAGCGAATTCAAGCTCGACGACGATACGAAGCTCGCGCTCGGTCCGGGTTCGCATCTCAAGCTCGATAAGTTCGTCTACGATCCGGCGAAGAGCAACGGTTCGATCGTGCTCAATCTTGTGAAGGGCGCGTTCCGGTTCATGACCGGAGTGGCGGAGAAGCCGACCTATCTCATCAAGACGCCGGCCGCGGCGATCACCGTTCGCGGCACAATCTTCGATGTCTATGTGGAGGCTGACGGACAGTCGTGGCTGCTGTTGCTCGAAGGCGCGATCCAGGTCTGCAATGCGCGCGGCGCGCAGTGCAAGGATCTCACGGAGCCCGGCAAGCTTATCCGCATCTCCAACGACGGTGCTGTCGGCTCGCCCTCGAAGTGGGCGTCGCTTTCGGGAAAAGACAACGTGCCTTTCGACGACGCCTTCCCGTTCGTCGGCAAGACGCCGAGCATCGATCCCGATCCGATACTCACGCGCGACGTCATCATTCTCGGTACGCTTCCGAACGCGGATCCCCCGAAGGGCGGTGGTCGCGACGTCGACAAGCCTAAGCAGCGCACGGAAACGACCAAGCCGTCCAAGAAGAAGCGCGCGGAAAAGACCTACGACGAGAAGCCGAAAAAGAAGCGCCAAGCCAAGAAGCAAGACGCCAGTGATGACTATTTCAAGCCGAGCATCGGTATTGGAATTGGCATCGGGATCGGCGGCGGCGGACGGCGCGGCGGCGGTCACGATTACGGTGGGCCGAGCCGTGGAGGTGGCGGCGGTTCGCCATTCGGCGGTAACAGGATGCCGAGATAACTCGCTGCTCTGGCGTGGCTGGTGGGCTCGTCGTGCTCACCGCTGCGCGAGTTGTGACGCGTAGTAGTCGAGGAGGCGTTCGAGCCGAACGCCGCGTACGTCCTGCTCCGCGTTACGACAGGCGTCGAGCGCGGCGGCCGCATCGTCCTCTTTGCCGGAGATGGCTTGGCGAAGCGTCGCATAAGTCGTTGCGAAGCGCGTAAACGCGGGCGCGGCGGCGATCGTTTCGTCGCCAACGAGGGCAAACAGCCTTTCAGGGCGATCCTTGCCGCGCAGGCGTGCGGCGGTATCGATCTCGATCAGCGCGAAGCCATGCTTGGCCGCCTCTTGAGCCGTGTGTTCACCCAGGATGATCGGCGCGCCATAGATTTTCGTCGCGTCTTCGATGCGTGAGGCGACATTCACGGCGTCGCCCAGGACAGAATAATCGAAGCGCTGGGGCGAACCGACATTGCCCACGCAGCACGGACCCGTGTTGAGGCCGATGCCGATGCGCAAAAGCTGATGGGGCTCGCCGGCGGCTGCCTTGCGGGCGGCCTCCTCGCGGTTGATGCGATCCATATCCGCCTGCATGGCCAGCGCGGCGCGGCAGGCGTGGGCGGCATGGTTTGCGTCCGCTACAGGCGCGTTCCAGAACGCCATCACGGCGTCGCCCATGAATTTGTCGATGGTGCCTTTATGCTCGAGGATGACCTCGGACAATGGCGTGAACAGGCGATTGACGAAGCGGATCAGCGTTTCCGCGTCCATGCCCTCGGAAAGGCGGGAGAAGCCGCGGACGTCCGCGAAAAGCAGCGTGACGTCCCGTGTTTCGCCGCCGAGTTTCAGGCGCGAAGGATCGGCGGCCAGCTCCTGGACGAGGGGCGCCGCCACGTAGTGTCCGAAGGCGCGCTTGATACGGGCGCGGTCACTTTCCGTTTTCACGAAGGTGAGGAGCGAGCCTGCGAGATAAATCGCAAGCGCGGCGAGTGAGGGATAGACGGGGTCAAACAGAATTCCCGCCCTGGAGAAGGCGAGCCACGAGGCAACGGTGACGATACCGACGGCCGCTGCGCCAATGGCGGCGGCCACAACCGGGCCTGATCTCTGAATGAGATAGGCGATGAGCAGGCTCGCTGCGATGAGGAAAAGGATTTCCGCTCCGGTCGCGTAGGCGGGCCGCACGAGATGTGCGCCGGAGAGCATCTGCTCCACGGCCTGAGCGTGAATTTCCACCCCCGGAACCGACGATGCGAGCGGTGTGGCCCGGAGGTCCAGGAGACCGGTTGCGCTGGCGCCAATGAGCACGAAGCGTCCGGCGACGTCTTTCGCATCGAACGATCCGTCCAGCACCTTATGTGCCGGAGTGTAGCGGCGGGAGTCGGGCTCGGCGAAGTTGAGCCAGAGCTGTCCGTCGCCCGTCGTCGGCAGCGTCGTTTCGCCGATGCGGACGCTCTCGATGCCGGTCTGTTGGCCGAAAGCACCCAACCCGCTGCCGCCGGACGCTTGCACGAACGCCGTCGTGCTGCCGGTTCCGGTCCGCAACGTTTCGAGCGACAGCGTTGGGACGAGGACGCCGTGGATGTCCGTCAGCAGCGGCACCTGACGTACGATCTGGTCTGTCGCGGGAAACCAATTCACGGCGCCGATGCCGGCGGCTGTGCGGGACAGCACGGGCAAGGGCTCGATGGCGCCGGCGAAGGCCGGGACGAAGAGGCGCGGATCGTCGCCAGCGTTGGCAAAACCGATTTTGGGCTGTGCCGGCTTCAGGTTTGCGGTTCTGTCTCCGGCGAGGCCAATGACGACGGGAACGCGCGTCATGGATTCGGCGAGGAGGTCGTCATTCGACGGGAGCTTCTCAAGCTCGGCTAGAATGGGGGCGAACTCGCGGCGGGTCTCTACCTGTCGTGCGAGGGCGCCGGGCGAGAAGCGGTCCGGTTCGGCCAGGATGAGATCGATGGCTACCGTCTTGGCGCCCGCGTCGGCCAGGCGTTCGATGATGCGCGCGAGGTCCGATCGCGGCCATGGCCACTGCCCGATCTTTTGCAGAGAGGCTTCATCGATGTCGACGATCCGGACGGGGAAGCTCGGGTCGGCTTCCCGCGGTTTCAGGTTCAAGTAGCTGTCGAAGATCGAGAGGCGGAGGCGCGCGACGGGGCTGGGGTCGAGAATGCGCAGTAGCACGGCGAGGGCGAGCACGGCCGCCGTCACGATCAGGGGAAGGGAGGGCCGGGTGAGGAGCATGATCTCAGGGGCATCTCGGATGTTCGCCGTCGGTGCCGAGGGTAGCCTCGGTCTCCAGAACGAACAAGAAGAGGTGCCCGTTTCGTGCGACCGCTGCTGTCAGGCTATCGCCACTAAATCCGTCATTGGGTGGTGGTGGTGAGCTACGAGAGAACCGTCATTAGGTGAGCGGGTCTTCGCGTTGAGAGGACTTTGCACGAGGTTCCAAGCCAGCTCGTCAGGCGCTATTTGTGATGGGTCTAAATCACTACGGTGGCTTTTTGGCCCATGGCGGCTTGCACGGCCTTCAGCGGGCGGGTCGCGCACCAGACATTCTGGACGCGGAACTGCTCGTGGCCACCGCCGAAGATGGAGAGCTTCGCGTCAATGTCGCTGGTGCCAAATCCCAGGAAGCCGAGAGACAGGATCTTGTGTGCGATCAGGTCATCGCTGTAGCGGGCGAGGCGAATGTGCAGGACCGACCAGCTTTTTGGCGCGCGTCCCATGGCTGAGTCGAACAGCTGTACGCGCTCGACCTGGGTGCCGCGCACACGAAGGAAGTTCATTCGGTCGACGATAAAGACGATCACGAACCAGACAATAAACAGGACCGAAGAGACGAGGAGATAGAACGCCAGGTTCATGTGGAGGAGGAGAGCTGGAGGCGAACTCCAAAGGCCCGGCATGTTCATGACGAAATAGGTCGCGGTGGCCGCGCTGCCGATCAAGGCGAGCAACATCAGGGCGCTGACGCCGCGCGCGCGAACACTGGTGGCGACGATGACGATGAGGATCAGGAGTGTGAACGACAGGCCGACCCAGGCATCGGGATGGACGAGAACGGGCTTAGGGCTGCCCGGCAGCATCAGCGGCACGCCCTGAGCGTAGGTCAATGCCGCGCAGATGAAGCCATAGGCCCAGACCGGCCACCAGAAAATGATCGCCGAGTGGCCGTAGATGCGGATTTCCGTGGCGTTTTGCGCCGCCGACGCTGTCGCCTGGTCCAGCGTGGTCATGCGGACCCCTCCCCCTTTTGCTAAGTGCGCGGACTGTCGCCCGGCGGACGGGGACTGTCAACGCGAGCCGGGTTACGGTCGTGTGCCACAAAGCGGTGATGTCGAGGCTTCAGGCCTTGGCGGTGACGGTTGCCCAGAGGTCGTAGTCGTCGGCGTTGTCGACGCGGGCGCGCACGATGTCGCCGGGCTTCACGTTCTGCTCGCCGTTGAGGAATACGCTGCCGTCGATTTCCGGGGCATCCCATTTCGAGCGGCCAAGGGCGCCGTCCTCATCCACCTCGTCGATGATGACATCGATCTCAGTGCCGACGCGTGCGGCGAGGATCTCCCGCGAGACTTCCTGCTGCACGGCCATGAAGCGATGCCAGCGCTCTTCCTTGACCTCTTCCGGAACGGCCGCCGCAAGATCGTTCGCCTTCGCGCCGTCGACAGCCTCGTATTTGAAGCAGCCGACGCGGTTGAGCTTTGCTTCACGCAGCCAGTCGAGCAGGAACGAGAAATCCTCCTCCGTCTCGCCGGGGAAGCCGACAATGAACGTCGAGCGGACCGCGAGATCAGGGCAGACCTTGCGCCAGTTCGCGATGCGCTCGGCGGTCTTTTCCTGGTGGGCCGGCCGGCGCATGGCCTTCAGCACGGCTGGGGACGCGTGCTGGAACGGGATGTCGAGGTACGGCAGGATCTTGCCTTCCGCCATCAGCGGGATGACGTCGTCCACGTGCGGATAGGGATAGACGTAGTGCATGCGCGTCCAGGCGCCGAGTTCGCCGAGGGCGCGGGCGAGGTCCAGGAACTTCGCCTTCAACGGCACACCCTTCCACTGGCTCTCGGCGTATTTGATGTCGAGGCCGTAGGCGCTCGTGTCCTGGCTGATGACGAGGAGCTCCTTCACGCCCGCCTTCACGAGGCGTTCGGCTTCGGCCATGACGTGGTTGGCAGGACGGCTCGCGAGATCGCCGCGAATGCTCGGGATGATGCAGAACGAGCAGCGGTTGTTGCAGCCTTCCGAAATTTTCAGATAGGCGTAGTGGCGTGGTGTGAGGCGCAGGCCTTCAGGGGGCACGAGATCGATATAGGGATCGTGCACGGGCGGCACGGCATCGTGCACGGCGGTGACGACCTGCTCATACTGATGCGGGCCGGTGACGGCTAGCACGCCTGGGTGCACCTCGCGGATGCGGCCTTCCTCGACGCCCATGCAGCCCGTGACGATCACGCGGCCGTTCTCGGCCAAGGCTTCGCCGATGGCGTCGAGGCTCTCCTGCTTTGCGCTGTCGAGGAAGCCGCAGGTGTTGACCACGACGACGTCGGCTCCGGCGTAATCGGGCGCGACCTGGTAGCCTTCCGATCGGAGCTTCGTGATGATGCGTTCGCTGTCGACCAGCGCCTTCGGGCAGCCGAGCGAAACAAACCCGACCTTTGGGGCGGGTTTTGCTCCGCGATCCGCGGGAGAAACTGGGCTAGCCGTGGTTTTGGCAGTCATTCTGGGTCCTGGTGACCGGGAAAAGCGGCCTTCTAGCACAGGTCCGGCCACGGTGTACCTCTCACGGGGCCGCAGGCGGGGCCGTTGGTTAGTATCGGCCTATTCCGGTCCGTTGAGCCGTGACGTCCAGCTTTCGGTCGCGCGGGTTTCCACCCGGCGCGCGGCCAGCCGTCGCCAGCTGTCGGCCAATTCAGGAATGGCGGCCATCTCCGCCAAATCCTCGTAGCGATCCTTGTCGCGATAGAGCAGGGCCGTGAGACGGCTCAGCGGCCACTCGGGGTGCGGTCGATCCGCGAGGGTCAGCTGATCGCCAGGCTCGGCCGTCCCTTCCTCGAGGACGCGATAGTACCAGCCCGTGCGTCCGCTCATCTGAGTGCGGTAGGCGACATCGTCGCGGCCGAAGCGTGCATTGAGCTTCCAGCAGGGCTGACGGCCTTGGCTGATCTGAAGGATTGCCGATCCGAAGCGGACGATATCGCCGACGTGGACGGAGTTCTCGGTCCAGCCGGTGGTCGACAGGTTCTCGCCGAAGGCGCCCGGGGCCGAAAGGAGCGGATGAGCGCCGAACTCTTCACGCCAGTCGTCGTAGTGGTCGAGCGGATAGTGATGGATGGCCTTCTCCGGCCCGCCGTGATGCTTCAGATCCCCTTGTGCATCGCCCACAAATCCGGTGCGCGTCATGCGCCATGGCGCGGGCGCTATCGTTTTGGCGATGCCGCTCAAATGTCCTTGAGTCCCAAGGGGCAAGAGCTGACCGCAGAGAACCGCGGGCGATACGGGAAGCATTGGGCACCTGCGAACTACGCGCGTGACGCGCTGAGACGGCTCCGCCACGAGAATTGCGAGGCAGACGATACAGTTGGTGCCGAAGTGCGGACAAGCAAGGCGCGAATAGACGTTGTTTTTTTGCTGCGGAAGCGCAGAATCTCGCCCACAGAACGTCAATTTCAGAGCATAATAAACTTAGCAAGGGCATTTCACGGGGTTATCCACAGATCTGCTCGTCCACGATGGGATCGCCTGGCGCGGTGTCCAGGCCGATGCGACGTACGGTGGGCGGCATCGGACGAAGCGGCGACGAGGCCCTTGGCGGCAGGGCCAGAAGTTGGGGAGGCGGAGACAGTCAAGCCACGCCAAATTGCGAGCGTGGCTGATCAAGGCCAGACGTCAGCGGCTGCTGGGCGGCGCCGCAGCGTCAATCGATAAGCGCGGGGTACAGTGCAATCAATCCGTGGGATCTCGATATCTCACGAAGAGAGGGAACAATGGCACTCTACCTCGCCGTGGCCAACCGTAAGGGCGGCGTCGGCAAATCCACGGTCTCCGTGATGCTCGCACACAGCCTCAGCGTCTGGGGCGGCAAGCGGGTGCTGCTCGTCGATATCGACTCCCAATGCAATGCTTCGATCATTCTTCTCGGCGGACGCGGCTGGCGCGAAGCCCGCGACGGCCGCAAGACGATTTCCGATTACCTCGTCGATAGCTTCAAGACGTCTCACACGCTTGCGACGAACTACGTTGTGCGCGGCGCGGGTGATGTGGTTGGCCCGTCCGGGCGACGTCCCGTGCTCGACATCCTGCCGGGCTCACTTCTGATCGACGAAGTGCAGGGCGACCTGTTCCTGGATCTCGCAGGCGGCATGGCGGGACGCAACCTCATCATCGACCTTTCCCGCAAGCTTGGGATGCTGCTGCGGCGCTGGGATCAGGACTACGATGTCGTGATCATGGACTGCGCGCCGGGGCTGTCGTTTGTCACGCATGCTGCCATCGCGTCCGCCGATCGTGTCATCGTGCCGTTCCGTCCCGATTATGTGTCGCTGATGGCGATTGATCGCATCTCACTCGTTGCGGAAGGCGTGACGAACCTCGACGAACTGGCCGCGATCCCGATGTCGCGCCGCCGGTACATGTGCCTGCCGAACTTCGTGCGCGGCCATGGCGCCGAGCGGCTTCTGATCGAGGAAGTCGGCATCACGCATCCGCTCGCCGACATGCAGCTTCCCCATAGAGACGGGATTGCGAACGCCTTCGAATGGGGCGCCGATGCGCGCACCATCGAGAACAAATACGGTGACGGCGTGCATGATGTCCGCCGTCTCTACGATGAAGTGACCGGCAGCCTGATCAACGGAAATGTCCACTCGCGGAGCTTCGCTCATGACACACACAGCGCGCTCAGCGCGTAAGGAGCTTCGTGCGCTGATCGGCGATGCGCTCGATCGTGAAGAAGGTTTGTCCGATGCGGCGAAGCGGCGGATCGTCAATCGGCTGCTTCGGAAATCCGACAAGCTCTTCGAGATCGCGAACTTGTTGGCCGCGAACGTCGAGAAGGACGAGCAGCGGCCGGTCCCGGTCGTGATCGTGTCGGCGCCGAGCGTCGAGCCTCCGCGCGCGCAGGTTTTCGATCCCTACTCCATCGGAGCGGTGGTGACGCTGCAGCGTCTCGGAGCGGAAGGCCTGCGGCAGAGGCTCGAAAGCATTTCCAGCATCGAGAACCTCGTGAGCCTCGCTTCTGCACAGAACCTCGCGCTGAAGTCGGCGGGATGGTCGGATGCGAGCGAACTGCGCGAGGCCATCGTACATTCGGCCGAACAGCGTCTCGCGGAGCGTCGGGCGGCGGCAAGCTAGTGAGGGTGAACGCGTCTGCGTCGTAGCTCGATCAGCTTCGTGTTTTGACGTAGCTGCCCGGGGCGCTTTCGATGACGCCGAGCCTCTCGCCGGGCTCGCGCGGGGTGGTCCAATCGTCCGAATATTTGGTGATCCACTCGACCCAATAAGGCCACCAGGAGCCCGGATGCTCCTTGGCCATGCCGATCCATTCGTCGAGCGTGTCGGCGGCGGCTTTGTTGGCGGTCCAGTACTGGTACTTCATCTTGTCGGGCGGGTTGACGACGCCCGCGATGTGGCCGGAGCCGGCGAGCACGAACTCGACCGGGCCGCCCAGCAGCTTCGAGCCGATGAAGACTGATCGCGCCGGCGCGATGTGGTCTTCCTTGGTGGCCAGCTCGAACACAGGAAGTTTGATCTTCTTCAGGTCGAGCTTCACGCCGGCTAGCGTCATCTCGCCTTTCGCCAGCTTATTCGCGTTATAAAACTGCGACAGGTAGAAGGCGTGATTGACAGCCGGCATCCGTGTCGAATCCTGGTTCCAGAACAGCAGGTCGAACGGGAACGGCTTCTTGCCCAAGAGGTAGTTGTTGACGATGTAGGGCCAGATGAGGTCGCGCGGACGCATCATGTTGAATACGTTCGCCATGCGCGAGCCATCAAGATAGCCGCGCTCAGCCATCATTTCCTTCAGGCCCTGGAGCTGGTCATCGGTTGTGAACAGCAAGAGGTCACCGGCTTTGGTGAAGTCGAGCTGCGTCGTGAGGAACGTGACGGAGCGGAACGGCTCCTCGCCTCGCGCGGCGAGGTAAGCCAGCGTCGAGCCGAGTAGTGTGCCGCCGACGCAATAGCCGACGACGTTGATTTTCTCGATGCCCGTCTCGCGCGATACCGCATCGGACGCAGTGAGCACGCCTTCGAGCATGTAGTCCTCGAAAGATTTGTGCGCGAGCCGCTCGTCCGGGTTGACCCAGGAGACGACGAAGACCGTGAAGCCCTGATCGACCGCGTACTTGAGGAAGCTCTTCGGCGGCGTGAGATCGAGGATGTAGTACTTGTTGATCCAGGGCGGGATGACCAGAAGGGGAACCTCGCGCACCTTGTCGGTGGTCGGCGCGTACTG
>JAATOF010004377.1:0-21623 GCA_013170925.1 Podosphaera leucotricha | reverse complement strand
GGGGCGCTACAAGCCAGGCCGTTACCCGCTTTGGGGATCCTACTATTTGCGCTGGTGGATCGCGCGGATGTTCCAGAAACTGAGCTGGGCCGAGATGTTCCACGGCACGCCTCTGATGAGCATCTACTGGCGAGCCATGGGCGCGAGCGTCGGTCGCAACGTCACGATCGGTACGTCCCATTGCGTCGCGTTCGACGCGATATCCGTTGGCGACAACACGAGCATCGGCCTCGAGACGCAGATTCTCGGTTATCGCATCGAGGATGGCCATCTCATCATCGCACCGACGAGCATCGGCCGGAATTGCTTCATCGGCATGCACTGCACGCTGGGTCTCGACACTTGCATGGACGATGGCGCACGCCTTGACGACATGTCACTTCTGCCGGACGGAAACGTCATGGTCGCGGACGAAGCGCGCCGTGGCATCCCCGCCCGTATTGCCGATGTCGCCGTCCCCGAGGCCAAGGGCTACCGGAGACTCCACAAGCTGCGCCTCAATCTCGGGCGCAAGCTCTTCGGCGCGCTTCATCTCATGCTCATCTACGTCATGGGCTATGTGCTGATGGCGGCAGCGCTTCCGTCTATAGCGCTCGTTCTTTGGAGCCTGAAGGTCGCCGGACCGATGGGAGGCATCGCGGCTGCATTTGCTGCCGTCCCGTTGGGATTGTTCTCCTACATCGTGCTGCTGCTCTTCGTGAAGGGCGTGGTCGGTCCGCTCCACACCGGAACCGTTCCGCTCAACAGCTTCGCCTATCTGCGGCACTGGTTCATCAGCTACCTCCTCGAGAATACGAAGACGATCCTGATGCCGCTCTACGCCACGGTTTATCTGCCGGGCCTGATGCGGGCCCTGGGCGCACGCATCGGCAAGGGCGTCGAGATCTCGACCGTGTCTCACATCTGCCCCGACGCGCTTGATGTCGGCTCCGACAGCTTCCTTGCTGACGCGTGCCTCGTCGGCGGCCAGCGGATGAACGACGGCCACGTCGAGTTCGGCGCCGTGCGCATCGGCTCGAAGTCCTTCATCGGAAACAGCGCGCTCGTTCCAGGCGGTACGACGATCGGCGACGACACGCTGATCGGCGTCGGCTCCACGCCTCCCGCCGGCACGTCCATCGTTCCGGACGGCACGCGTTGGCTTGGTTCGCCCGGCTTCGCGCTGCCCAACACGCAGCAGGTATCGTCCTTCACCAAGGAACAGATCTTCGCTCCCAGCATCTGGGCGCGTCTGGAGCGGGCCCTGACGGATTTCGTTCGCGTCCTGCTTCCGGGCATGATCATCACCACGACGGGCGTTGCGTTCGTCGCGGCGATCGTGGCTGGCTATCGTGTTCTGCCGCTTTGGATGGTTGTGTTGTCAGTGCCGGCATTGGCGATGGCATTGGCCTTCGTTGCCGTGATGATGACGGCACTCGTCAAAAAGGTGCTGACCAATACGCACAAGCCGGTCGTGAAGCCGCTGTGGTCGCGCTTTATCTGGCACAACGAGGTCGTAAACGGCGTGTTCGAAAGCGTTGCGGCGCCTGCCATGGAGCCGCTGATGGGAACGCCGCTGGTTGCGCCCTGCCTCCGCGCCATGGGATGCAAAATCGGTAAGTGGTGCTTCATCGAAACGACGCTCTTCTCGGAGTTCGATCTGGTTCAGATCGGTGACTACGCCGCTCTGAATCTGGGCGCCACGATCCAGACGCATCTTTTCGAGGATCGCGTGTTCAAGTCCGATTATTTGGCGGTCGGCACGGGTTGCACGATCGGCAACATGGGGACCGTTCTTTACGGCACTCAGATGCAGAATGGTTCGAAGCTTGGTCCGCTGTCCGTGCTCATGAAGGGCGAAATCCTTCCCCCGCTGACTGAGTGGCATGGCCTTCCGTGCGAACGCGTCGTGACATTCGAATTGAGGGAGGCTGCGTAAGCCGAGAGCAGGGCCGCGCGTGATCAACGAGCGGCCCTACCTATCGAACGCTATCCTGAAGACACCACCAATGATGATGCAAAACAACACCATTCCATGTGGGAACGATCACGGTTTGCCGGCACGTGTCTATGCCGCCAAGCTTGAGGACATAGATCTCTCTGCAGCAACGGCGCTGCTCGATCGGTCCGAAACGGCGCACGCCAACGCAATCCCGCACCAAGAGTCTCGCGAGACGTTCATCCGCTCGCGGGCCATGCTGCGCGCCGTGCTCTCGCGAGAGATCGGCGTCTCGCCTGCAAAGGTGCCCCTCACGTTCAATGCCCACGGCAAGCCGGAGCTTGCGACGCGAGACGGTATGCATTTCAACGTGTCGCACAGCTCTGGAATGGCGCTCGTCGCCATCCACACGCGCCCCATTGGCGTCGATATAGAACTCGTTGACGAACGTATTCCCCACCTCGATCTTGCGGGCGATCTCTTCACGGTCGCGGAGCAAAAGGAGCTATCGAAACCGGACTGTGACCGCGAGAGGACGCGGCAATTCTTCCGTATCTGGACGCGAAAGGAAGCGTTCCTGAAGGGGCTGGGAACGGGTTTTGCCGCCGATCCGAAATTGTTCGATGTGATCGACCCGCGCGCGGTCGAAAGCTCGGGCTGGCAGTTGCATCCCCTGCCTGTAGCTGCGGATTGGGAGGCGGCCATTGCCGTTGCTGACGCCGCTAAGGACGTTCACATGGTGGATGTCGTGAGTTTCCAGCCCTTCCGCGTCAGGCGTCGCCGGACGCCGGGCAAGCCCTTGCGGGCAAAAATGACGTCCGCGTGCCGAACGCTCCATTGAACGGTTAGAGGGCAACCGCCCGGCGCTCCGCCTCGTCCGCGCGTTGCGGGGCAGCCCAGCACGCCAAAACGGACTCACTTTTGCAGGCGCGCCTTCTCGCCTTCCAACTCCGCCAGCAAGCGCTCCTGGTCTGCGATACGGTCCGCATTGCGGTCCTCGTCAGCCGCTCCGGAAGTGCCGGCGGCCTGCTCGATCAGTGTGCGCAAGTTCTCGCGGACCACTGCAATCCTGCGGTCGATCTCGGCGAGTGCTTCGTCATCAGCCATCGTTCGGTCTCCGTCCGGAGAGGTCGTGCCGTGCAGCGATTTTTCGATCGAAGCGAGCTTTCAAGCCTGAAAACGCGCACGCGAAGAGGTCTTCGCTGCACTGTGCGACCCTCATCGTAGGCGACAGAGCTCGCTACTACAACTCCGCGGGGGTTCACGGCGCGCTGTCGTCGGGGAACAGGGAAGCCCGAAGACTGCTTTCCCCGTTTTTCAGATGACCATGTCGGCGACGTTTCGTGTGGCTCGACCGGCAAAGTAATCCATGACCGATCCGACATCGAGCGCCACGGCGCCTTCCTGCTTGGCAGCGTCGATGAATATCTTTCCGATGATCCCGCCACCCACGAGACACAGCACACCTGGAGCGGAGTGCGCTCTGATGCGGTTTATCGTTTCCGTGTAAGTCTCAAAAAGAGGTCGGGCGCCGGCATCGCGCACCTTTGTGGCGCCGGGTATAACGATGAACTCAGGGTTCCGTAGCTCGATGCCGGAAAGGACATCACGATCCCAGCAACTCACGACGATGGTGCGATGGGCGTTCTGGGAAAGCGCCGAAAGGTATTCGGCATTGAACATCACTTGGTGAACTCGTTCTTCCGTGAAGATCCGGCGTCTGTTCTGATGGTCCAATATCGCGGGTAGCACAACAGCAAGCCCGCGCTTTTGTCGGTTATCCAAAAGGCGGCGCTTGAATCCACCGCGATCACGAATAAGGCGGTGCACTCCTGGTATGCCGAGGATATTTGCGTTCTCTATAGCGCGCCGAGATTCACTTCGAATTGCTGTACGAAGATTGTCCGGTACATGCTCTCCCCACCAGTGCACTTCTCGGACAAGGTTGTCCTCGGTACATCTCTTCCTCAGCTCCGGTGAGAAGGTGTCGGTGTCGAAGCAATATGACTCTCCGTCTCCCAGACGAACAAGAGAGAGCGGAGTTTGGTTTCGAATGCTAGTTATGATGAGTTGGGTAAGCGCGTCGCGCTTTTCTTGCGACGACCTAATGTCCATCAGGTCGTTGTCGTCGTCAGGAATACGCAGCAAGGGCCCGACGAGATGGCGTTTAACGTCCTTCGCATCGTCGTCATCAACGGGTCTGTAGTTGGCGGCGTAGACTTCAAGTAACTGACGCCACGTCGCATTGATGGGAATTTTTGTGAGGCGTTGATCGCCTAAAGTCGTCGCCACCTCGTGAAAATACAATTGCTTCACGGGGTCAGCTTTGGACGTAAAGCGGACCAAAAAGGAAGCCGCCATCGTCCTCTGATTTGCGACGAGCAGCGCATTGACGAGCCCCATGATGGTTTGCGGGGTAAATGATGTCAGATCGTGCGAAGACGCAACCTTGGCTGCTTCCTCGATGCGCCGGGATCGACACAATTGCTGTAGATAGAGGTTCAGGACAGGTCGAAGGAGAAAGGCGTAACGGCCGTCGTTCTCAATGACTGGCAGGATTTCACCGACACTTATCGCCGATAATCCGCGGTAGTCGTTCACTCGCGCGCGAAGGTATGCCTGGACCGGATGGAATTCGGGGACATCGACCTCCAGGATCGAGGAGAGTTCGTCGAAGTTGCGTTCTGAAAAAATCTTATTGGCCCACAAATAATACTGGCGGACCGAAATCGCTCCGGCATCAAATAATAGCTCTGCAACCCCGCCGTGACATATCGGGTTGCGCAGTTCTCCAAAAGCTAGGATTCTCCTATCCGCTAACCGCGATCTTTTATTTTCATGGCTCAGGCCAGCGATGTCCGATGCGGCGACCGCAAATTTCCGAAAATGATTGGGAGCCTTATTCGCTGCAAGTTTGAGACAGGCTTTAACGGTTCTCTTGAATGAACGCCCGGCATCGGCGGGTCGAAAAATGTGTCGCAGCATCACAAACGCAGTTCGCTCCCGAACCCCCAGACGGAGGCGAAGAGCTGCCGGCGGAGTAATGCGACTTTCGTTAGGCAGACACCCTGACAAAGACCGCGTGCTGGAGCGCATCACCGTAACTCCCCCGTACGCACCAATGCATCGCGAGGTGCGATCGACGGATGAACGCGCCGTCCCCGATGGGTTCTCACATCCCCAGCCCGTCAATATGAACGGACCACCGAGAAGATAGCCAATCAACGACTGTTCCGCAACCGTAGATTGTGAAACGATGGAAGATCAAGTAGGAGCTGTGGAGCTGGCCGCGTTTCGATGGATCGCTGTGCGCTAGAATATGCCAAGTGCTTTTTTGGGGTGCCGGATTGCTGACGATCGTGATCGGTTTCAGAAATTGGGGATTGGATCGATTGGCGGCATCTTTAGCCGCTCATAAGAGAAAGGCCCCTCATTGCAAAGTCATCGTGGTGGATTTCGGCTCCGCCGATGCTGAGGCCGTCAAACAATGCGTTCTAAAAAACGAGGCTGGTTATCTTAGGGTCGATGCGCCGATATGGAGCCGCGCCCAAGCTTTAAATGCCGGAGTTCGGGCGGCACAGACCCCCTACGTATTAGTTTCTGACGCCGACATTATCTTTGCGAGCGGCGTGTATGACGCATGCATCGATGCGCTTAGGCGAGATCCTCGTTCCTGCGTGATTTCTCAGTGCTGGGATTTACCGCCGAGTGTCGATTGCGAACAGAGCGCCATCTTATCGGACAGAGAATTGACAGTCCTCGGGAGTGTTCGGCCGCGTTGGGGCATGGGAGGCTGCTGTGCATTCCGCAAAGACTTTTGGGAACACATTCGCGGGTTCGATAACCGGCTCTTGGTGTGGGGCGGGGAGGACAATGACTTTGTCAATAGGCTGCGGTCGATCGGCGTCGTCCCGCGCTGGCTGAATAGCGCAGATCAAAGAATTTTTCACATCCATCATTTGCCAGTCCGGGAAGGCTCCGACGGCGTCGACTATCCTCAGATCAACCGGGAGATCGTCTCTCGAGACCAGAGCTACTTTCGTAATCTGGAGCCTCGCGACGACGAGCGCACAGCTATGAACACTTCGAGAGTCGCCGACAGCATCACTGTCGTGATCGCAACACGCAACAGAGCTGCACTCCTGGGCCCATGCATCGAGAGCGTTGCGAACCAGACCTTGACGCCAGGGAAAGTCATCGTGGTTGATGACGGATCAGATGACGACACCCAAGCCGTCGCCACGAAAAATTACCGAAACCTCGAAGTCGAGTACGTGCGCGCTAGCCGGGTAGGTATCGCTGCGGCACGAAATCTCGCCACCGCGCTGACCGAAACGAAATACATCTGCGTGATGGATGACGACGACCTGATGATGCCGAATTGTCTTTCGGATCACCTGAGAAACATTCGAGCGAACGTACATATCTCGCACGGCGGTTGGATAGACTTCGACCGCGACGCGTCTCGGATTGCGCTCAATCCTGGCAAGCCGGTAGATGCCGCCATGCTCTTCTATAGCGGAAAGGCGATGGTGCACTGTTCCACAATGTACGAGACCAGCCTTCTGCGTGAAATGCCTTACGCTGAGTGCTTCAAGGCCGGCGTTGATTATGACCTCAATACGCGGCTGATCGTGGCGGGAGCCAAGGCGGCGCACACGCAGACGTATGTTCTTTTACGGCGGTTGCATTCATCCAACGTCACGTCGTTGTTTTCACCCGGCCAAAAGGGCGCGTCGCTTGCAAAGCAGCGCTTGCACGATGTGACGGCGAGCGACGAATCTATCGCGCGACGGCAGGAGGCAAAATCTCGCGCTCATGTGGCGATAGCCGAGCCATCAATATTCGAACTATCCAAGCTTATCGGTTTTACGCCCAGCTCCATCGTCAGGCCTGCACAACCGGCGGAGCCTGCTCCAGCCAAACCGGCCAAACTAGCAACTACGCCTAAGGCAACTGTGCCCACAAAAGATATCAAGCAGAAAAAACAAGCGAAGCCGCGCGCGCTGACAAAGTTGAAGGCGACGATACGGCAGAGGGTGCCAACACCTGTCTTAAACTTCATTCGGAGCGTCAGAACGCGATGAAGGTCGCTTCCCCAAAAATCGAAGGCAACCGCACAATCTGGCACATAGAGCTGGATAGCCTAGATGCATCTCCTGGCGTCGATGCGCTGTGGCTAAACGGTCGGCTTCGTGATGTCCTTCACGCGGACCTGCAAGCATTTTGGCTGGCGGCCGTACTGGGTCGCTTTGCTGCCCATCAGTTGACCTTGCCGACCCCCATCCAGCCAGAGCTCGCTAACGCGCTCACCGACATGGTCGGTTGTAATATCCGGTTCGGTCCCATCGACGGGGCTCCACGACGCGCGCATGAGGGAACGCTCACGGGTGTTCTTATTCGGGACGAATTGGACTTTCTTCTCGCTGAGCTGATGTTCGATGTGGACGTAGTTCGTGTGGCCTGTCCGCGAGACTGTAATGAACTAGGCCGCTTAAGCACAAATTTCCCCATCGCCACAAACGCGGGCTGGGTACTGCGAAGGCAGAGCGCAGCAGACACAATGGGAGAGCTGGCGTCGTTTGTCGCTTTGGCGCAGACCTACACTGTCGGTCATATCATCTCGTTCCAGCTGAAGACAGAATTCGGCCCCCTCGACACGTATCGAGTTACCGACGCCTTAAAGTTTGCCGGCATCAGGCTGACAACACCCTTTGCGGACCTGTCTATAGACGAATTTCGCCGTGCCATGCCTTCGATCGGCGCTGGCGACCCACTTTTTCAACGCCGCTTGGATCATCGATACCGGCTTCAAGCCGCTCCGGTCGCTGAAGTTGCGACGCGCAGCGACGAAGAACTCTATTCCAACGTCACAGAGCGACTTCGGATTGGAGTTAAGCTTGGGATCTTGCCAACGCGAATATGCTTCGCGTCTTGAGCTATACGCCGCCGGATCGAACACGTTCGGACTGTGGACCCGCTGATTAGGAGTTCTGTGTGGGTGTAACCGACCTGAAGTCGGAAACGCTTACGAATGCGGATATCGCGCACCGCACGGAATTGCTCAGGTTGGCCGGCTGGCGCAACCGATCATCACTACTACCGGACCCTGTTCCGTCGGCAAACTGCTCATACCTGATCGCGGTTTGGAGTTGAGCGCTACGATCTACGATCGACAGCCGATTAGCCGAGTTATGGAACCGCGTGTACGACAACGTTGCCATCACAGAGGCAATGGCACCACGCCCGATATATTTGGCTCGGCCATTAGCCACCGAAGAGAGACGCCCAACGAACAGGATCGTCCAGCTGCAGGACGAAAGGGCGTCGAGGAGAGGCCATTCCTGGGATCTGCAGGCCGCGCTTGTCGAACTGCGCGACCAACGCCTGCTTAAAATTCCAGCCATTGTTGAGGGGCAGCCAGTGCCGGTGGACACCGTCCTGGCGCAGATAGCCCCTTTGCTAATTCGTTGATCGCCGCTCCGAAGCATCTCGCCCCCATCGGCGTCCGCCGCGAGTTTCGAGACGATGCCTCGAGGCCGCGAGCATCTCACACCTCCAGCAGCTTCTTCGGCGCGTCCTTGAACGTATCGGACAGCAGACGCTCGTGTTCAGCGAGCTTTAGAAGCAACTCAAGGCGCGTGCGCCTAGACGCTGCTCCGGAGTGCACCTCGGACCGGCTGAAGAGATGTTGGCTAAGTCATTGAAAAGAATGGTGGGTGATCACAGGCTCGAACTGTGGACCCGCTGATTAAGAGTCAGCTGCTCTACCAACTGAGCTAATCACCCATCTCATTGCAAACCGGACATCGTTTGGTTGCGCGTCCGGGTCGAAGCTGAGGCGCGTTCAGAATAACACGCCTGAGGACGACAAAGGGCCCCGAAAGATTGTGCTCCAGGGCCCCAATTCGTGCTCGTCTAACATCCCTTTCCGGGCTTGTCCAGCCGCTTGCGCCGGATTTGATCAGGGGGCTTGGAAAAACCCGGCGGGCCTAGCCGAGCTGCTCGGCTTTGGCCGTCTTCTGGCGCTTCAGCATGAGCTTGTTGAGCGCCGCCACGTAGGCCCGCGCGGACGCCACCATCGTGTCCGTATCGGCCCCACGCCCCGTCACCACGCGCCCGTCCTCGGCAAGCCGCACTGACACCTCCGCCTGCGCGTCCGTGCCTTCGGTGACGGCGTGCACCTGGTAGAGCTCGAGCTTGGCGGTATGCGGCACCAGCTGATGGATGGCCGCGAAGATGGCGTCCACCGGGCCGTTGCCGTTGGCGTGCACGGTCTGCTGCGCGCCGTCGATGTCGAGCGTCAGCGTCGCCGACTGCGGCCCGCTGGTGCCCGCGATCACCTGCAGGGCCACGACCTTCATGCGATCGTGCGCGTGCGCGATCTCTTCGTCCACCAGCGCCTCGATGTCCTCGTCGTAGACGTGCTTCTTGCGGTCGGCGAGCGCCTTGAAGCGGTTGAAGGCGTCCTCGAACGCATTCTCTCCGAGCTCATAGCCGAGCTCGCGCAACTTGGTGCGGAACGCATTGCGCCCCGAGTGCTTGCCCATGACGAGCGACGTCTTGCCGACACCGACGGATTCCGGCGTCATGATCTCGTACGTCTGCTGGTGCTTCAGCATGCCATCCTGATGGATGCCGCTCTCGTGCGCGAACGCATTCCGGCCGACGATGGCCTTGTTGTACTGAACCGGGAAGTTGGTCACCGCCGAGACAAGCTTGGACGCGCGCGCCAGCATCGTGCTCTCGATGCCGCTGCGATACGGGAGCGCGTCTCCACGCGTCTTGATCGCCATTACGATCTCTTCGAGCGCGGCATTTCCTGCGCGCTCGCCGATGCCGTTGATGGTGCACTCGATCTGCCGCGCGCCCGCATTCAATGCCGCCAGCGAATTCGCGACAGCGAGGCCGAGATCGTTGTGGCAGTGCGTCGAGAACACCGCTTTGTCGGAGTTTGCGACGCGCTCGCGCACCGTGCGGAACATCTCGTAATATTCCTCTGGCGTCGCGTAGCCGACGGTATCCGGCAGGTTGATCGTGGTGGCGCCGGCCTTGATGGCGGCATCGACGCACTGGCAGAGGTAATCGATGCCGGTGCGCGTCGCGTCCATCGCGCTCCACTCGACATCCTCAACCAGGTTCCGCGCCCGCGCGACCGTCGCCGTGATGATCTCGAGCACCTCGGCCTCGCTCTTGCGCATCTGGTGCGCGAGGTGAATGGGCGAGGTTGAGACGAAGGTATGGATGCGTCCGCGCTGGGCATGGCGCACAGCCTCGCCGGCGCGATCGATGTCGGCGTTGATGGCACGGGCAAGCCCCGCGACGGTCGCCCGCTTGACGCGCTTCGCGATGGCCGAAACGGCTTCGAAGTCACCCTCGGACGCGATGGGGAAACCGGCTTCGATGATGTCGACACCCATCTGATCGAGGCAGTCCGCAACCTCGAGCTTTTCCTCGTAGGTCATGGTGGCGCCGGGGCACTGCTCGCCGTCGCGCAAGGTGGTGTCGAAGATGACGACGCGGTCGCCGTCGTTGGCTTGGATGGTCATGAAACTCGTGTCCTTCCTCGGATGCCAGCCCTCGTAAGGTCGCTGGCCGAAAAAACCCTATCGGCGGTCTAGTTCGCATCCCCTGAGTACCTGCCCAGCCGCTGCCGGGCCCCCGGTTCTCAGGGGCTGATAAGGAGGAGGGTCAGGAGGCTTGCAGCGCGCAGAACGGCGGGGCCGGACGCGGAAGCGCCGGTCTGGTGCACGTCGAAGCTGGCGGCCGAATGGCTCATGGATGAGCGATCTCAAGCTCTAAGGTCATTGATTTCAACGACACTTAAGCGAAACACCCCCGGAAACGCAAGAGGGGCGGGCGCCGCAGGCCGGGAGCCAGCCTTTCAAAACCGGCTGAGACCGCCACCGCAGGAGAGCCGAACGTTTGGGCGCAGCGCCGGAACTCCCCCAAAAAAGCCTTGCCGCCGGTGTCGGATTGCCCCGGAGCCGCGCGTCCTAGACCATGATCGCTTCGGACCCGGACGCTCCGATCGCCGCGCCGTCTATCCGGCGCGGCGTGAATCGGCAGCGCCAAAGAAGTCCGAAGGTGAATCATCGGTCTCTTCAAAAAACCTAGAGCGCGATCACGCTCTAGCGGTGCGGAGGCGGACGCGAGGCGTTCCGCAACGAAAACGGCAACTCGGGAGGCGAGGAGGTTCAGATGGCGAAAGCCGCAAAGCAAACGACGAAACCGGCAGCGAAGGCCAAGCCAGCGGCTAAGGCAAAGCCAGCAGCCAAGAGCAGCGCCTCGAAAGGCAAATGGGATTCGCGCAAGCTGCACACTGTGACACCACACCTGGTCTGCTCGAGCGCGGCCAAGGCTATCAGTTTCTATAAGAAGGCTTTCGGCGCCGAAGAGGTCATGCGTCTCGAAGGGCCGGACGGAAGCATGTGGCACGCGTGCGTGACCATCGGGGATTCGGCGGTCATGCTGGTCGATGAGTTTCCCGGCATGGGCTCACGGAGCCCCATCGCGTTGAAAGGCACGCCTGTGACTATCCATCTCAACGTGCCGGATGCTGACGCCTTCGTGAAGCATGCAGCCAAGGCGGGTGCAACGGTCACGATGCCCGTCACGGAGATGTTTTGGGGCGACCGCTACGGCGTGATCGAGGACCCGTTCGGACACAAGTGGTCGGTCTCAACCCACGTCAAGGCAATGACCGTGGAAGAGATCGAGGTTGCGATGGCGAAGGGATCGCATTAGCGCAACGGGAGCCGGCTCATTCGACGCTGGCGAGTCCGAGCCGGTCAGCCACCCATCGCGGCACGATGTCGGCGCCGAAGCGTTGCGTCGCGCGCGTGAGGAAATCGCGCATGACGTTCATGCGGTGAGCATGAGCGTGAAATTGACGTGCCGACACTTTGTAGAGATAGCACAGCTGCGTTTGGACGCCCTGCGCGTCGAAAGACGCGAAAAGCGCGGTGAGGTCGGGCGGAAGTTCGCCCGGCTCGGCGACGAAGATGCCGAACTGCATCCGGGTTATAGGCTTCAATGCGTATAGTTCGGCACTGAGCGCGTTGACCGTCGCCCTATCGTCCGCTGCCAGCGCCGCTGTCAGCTTGAGGCAAAGAAGGTAGATGTGAAACTCCGAACCCTTCTCGGAGAGTTCGACCGCCTGGTCGAAGAGCTGGTGGCATTCGGCAAAATGCCCCTGGCACATCAGCATTTGGGCGCGCGTCGAGAAAGCGGCAGCGAAGGCCGTGCTTTTTTCAAAGGCGTCATCGGCGAGCCGGCTGGCCAGATCAAAGTGACCGCCCTCGATGAAGAACAAGAGCTTGGCGGCGCCCAGCATGAGCAACGGATTGTCTTGGATATCCGGAAGGCAATTGAGCACGAGACTTTCGATCTCGGCTTCTGCTGCGCGCCATTCCACGGGGCTGGCCGAAACCTCAGGCCGTTGCAGGAGAGTGGCATAGAGCGCGAGCCCGCGCAGGATTGCGAGCGTCGGATCGTGAGGTGCTGCGGCACGGGCGCTGTCGATCTGTGAGATCGCCGTCAGCCAGCTTTCGGGTGTGCCGGAAAGCAGTTGGGCGGCGTCATGCATCCTGAGTTCGAGCGGCCGCTCGGTGGGCGCCAGGTTGGCGGACGGAGGCAGCGCTTTGTGCGCCCAGATTGCTTCGGTGATGCTGTTCGACAATGTTGCGATTTCATCCGCCTGACCGGCGAGCGCGAAGCCCGTGCGGAACGCCCGGATGATTTGCCCGGTTGTTGCGTCACGCAGCACCAACGCGCCGTGCAGCCGGTCGCCTTCCGTGTGTAGGCTGGCGTCAAGCGAATAGGACACCGACTTGGAGCCGGCGTTAGCTTGCCAGTTGGGCCTGACGACGATCCGACGTTGGCGCCCTGTCAGGCTGTCGATGTTGTCCGCGAGCGCGGACAGAACGCCGCGAGACGACACCGACGTGTGGGAATCTCCGAGCCCGTAGCACGGACCGATGACGAGAAGCGCTTCGAGATCTTCTCCAGGCTTGGCGATCCAGATGTAGCCTTCGCCGTATTGGGTGGCAATGAAGCGCGGCGCACGTGCGCTGTCGCCGAGCTTCGCGCGCAGGCGGTTGACGAGAAAGTCGACATTGCGAT
The DNA here is from genome assembly GCA_013170925.1 of Podosphaera leucotricha. Lineage (NCBI taxonomy): Eukaryota > Fungi > Ascomycota > Leotiomycetes > Helotiales > Erysiphaceae > Podosphaera > Podosphaera leucotricha. The sequence continues at coordinate 8,581 of JAATOF010004377.1, read as the reverse complement.
CGGAGCTGTCGGAGCCTTCATACGTAAGGGCATCCAGGATCTGCGCGCGGTTGAGCAGCCGGTTGGCGTTCTGGGTAAACAGGCAGAGGAGCGTTCTCTCCTGCCGGGTAAACCGCAACTGATCGCTTCCCGCGCGTTTGGCGGACAGAAATTCCGGATCGAAAACAAGGTCGCCGTATCGAAGCTCAACCATGATCCGGCCTTCCCCCTTCAGAAATCAAGCAGTGTCAGAAATAATCCGCGCACATTCAAATAACGGCACAACAATCTTTTCCCAATCTCATTCTTCGGAAAACGGCCCGGAAGGGCGCGCGAGGGGGGACAATGCGGAAACGAGAGCAATCATGGCCGGCTTTGACAAGACAAATCCGCCTGCAAATCATAATCGGCTTGGCTGCCGGGTTTGTAGTGTCGGCTGATGCGCGCGCCGACGCGCTGCCGGTCGACGTCGAGCTCATTATCGCGGCCGACGTTTCGATCTCGATGGATCGCGAGGAGAAACGGCTCCAGCAACAAGGCTTCGCACGGGCCTTTCGCCATCCGGAAATTGTCCACGCTATCCAGAGCGGATCACTCGGCCGGATCGCGGTGACCTATTTTGAATGGGGCGGCGCAAACCAGCAGCGGGTCGTCGTTCCGTGGATGCTGGTCAGCGATGGGGATTCGGCGGAAAAATTCTCGGAGCGTCTCGAAAAGAGTTCGCCTGCCAGATTTCTCAAGGGAACTTCCCTCAGTGGCGCGCTCGAGAAGGCAGCGGACCTATTTCGACAGGGCCGATTTTCAGGCGCGAGACGCATCATCAACATTTCCGGCGACGGCGTGAACAACAAGGGAAACGAGCTTGAGCCCATACGCGATGCGCTTATCTCAAGCGGCGTGACGATCAACGGCATGCCCATCGTATTCAAGGGTCTGCTCGAGGGCGTCATTGAAGGCGCTGGTTTCAGCGATCCGAAGCTTTTGATCGGTTACTTCGAGGAGGAGGTCATCGGTGGCCCCCACGCCTTTGTTGAGCCGGTGACCGCCGAGCGGAACTACACCGAGGCGGTTCACCGCAAGCTCCTGCGCGAGATCGGAATGCCGATCTATTCGGAAAAGACGGGGCGGGACCGCACCGCCACGATCGATGCGGATCTCGCGCCTCGGCTTCTTGAGCGCGCCGGTCGTTAAAGCTCGATCATGCCCTCGGAGACGCGAACGCTCGAACCGCCGATGCGCACCGTGTTGAGCTTGCCTCCCGAGATGGTGAGCGTCAGCACGATCTCGCTCCGCCGGCCCATCTCATAGCCCTGCTCGACGATGCGCTTGTGCGTGCCGTCGGGCAGGCGATCGAACTGATGCACGACACCGGCGAGGCCGACGGCCGCCGATCCCGTCGCGGGATCTTCCGGGATGCCGACCTGCGGCGCAAACATGCGCACGTGGAACGAGCTGTTCGTGTGCTCGCACTGGCGCGTGTAGAGGTAGACGCCGGAGATGCCCTGCTGATCGAAGGCCCGCTCCCAGTGGGAGCCATTGACGCGTGCGCGCCGGATTGCCTCAAGAGATGCCACGGGCACGAAGGCGAACGTGTTGCCGGAAGCAAAGCAGATAGGAGCGTGGTTCTCGAAACCGACCTCGCTCGGAATGAGGCCGAGACCCGCCGCAATGACGTCCTTGGGCGGGAGCACACCGGCTTCAGCCGGAAGTTTCGGCGCATCGAATTCTGCGAACGGCGCGGCACCTGAACGGAAGCGGGCGCCGACACGCACGGTGCCGATGCCCTGCTCGAGAACGATGAGCGCATCCTTCTCGCCGTTGTGTGCCGGAGCATTGAGCTCGGCGAGAAGCGTCGCCGTGCCGATGGTAGGATGACCCGCGAACGGGATCTCGCTGCGCGGCGTGAAAATGCGCATCTTCGCCGAATGCGCGGGACGCGTCGCCGTCTGGACGAACACCGTCTCCGAAAGATTGAACTCCCGCGCGATGTGCTGCATCTGCTCGTCGCTGAGAGCGTCGGCGCCTAGCACCACGGCCAACGGATTGCCGCCGAAACGTTGATCTGTGAAAACGTCGAGCGTGTAGAACTTGAGCGCCATGAAGTCTCCCGCATGCAAAAGCGGCCGCACTCTGCCTCATCCAGCCCGAGGCGGGAAGCGGCGGTTGGTCCTAGATGCAAGTTTTTGCGTGTGAAAGGTAGTCCAGCAACGCCCTTGCGTAGTCTGGCATCGCAAGGTCACGGCCGCTTCCGTCACGCTGGGTCATGGCGAAATCGGCAAGTTCGCTCTCCGCGTCGGCCGCAATGTAGGCGCGCGCGGTCTCGACCAGCTCCGAAGCGTTGAGTGACGATCGGTAGCGAACCCCGATGGAAAGCACCGGCCCCGCAAGCGCGACCAGGTATCCGTCATGTCGTTCTATTGTCGGCGCAGCAAGGCCGGTCTCCTCCAGGATTTCGCGCCCCACGCTGGCTTCGAGGCCGATCAGACCGTTAGGCCCCACGTCGCTTGCATCGATGAAGCCGCCCGGCGGGTAGAAAAGCCCACTGTTAAGGTTTCCGGCACGCTGGCGGCCGAGCAGAACGTGCCCCTCTGCCGAAAAAATCAGAGCCGAGCCGAACGCGTCCATGACGCTCCTGTCGGGCCATCCCGCCTCGCGCCAGTAGAGAAAGCTCTTGAAATCGCTGCGGACGAAGCGAGCGGACAACAAGCCATCCGGGGACAGGCTATAAGCGGTCAGCAGATGAACGACGCCGTTGAAAAAGGACGGTGTCTCGGAAAGCCGCTGCTGCCAGTGGGCCTCGATCGCCTCGCTGTGGTGCTCCGCGAACGGCCAGCGGCCGTCGGTGACGCGAAGATCGAGGCTACGGGCTTCAAAAACCTGCTTTTCGTCGGGGTGCCACATGCGGTCCTGGTCCGGGGAGGTGGGATCGACACGGCAACCACGATTGAGCTTTGGCGTGTCCCAGCCATAACATTGACATAAGGTCCCGGAATTGGCTCGTCGAGCAGGCGATTGAGCACGTTGAGTAGACGACCTTCATGCAGCACGGCCGGGTTGAGTCCCATCGACATCTCCGTAGACGCGCCACGGTCGGAAACAAACTGGCGCTGACTGTGCTTGCCACGAGTCTGCTCTCGGCCTGCGCCACGATCGATCGCCTTCCGGCCGTGCCGTTGTCTCTGGCGCCCGAGATCCGGCCGCTCGACATTCCCTACGCGCGCTTCTACGCCGACGGAGACCCGGCCGTCTTCCGGGCGCTGGCCTACGAGACGATCAACAAGGCCGTTGCATACAGGAAGGCCGCCGGTATCCCCGCGGATAAGGTACCACCGACCAACTTCCTCGCCATCTCCGGCGGCGGAGACGACGGAGCGTTCGGTGCGGGTCTTTTGATCGGATGGACGGCGCGCGGAGACCGCCCGGAGTTTGCCGTCGTTACCGGCATCAGCACGGGCGCCCTTTCGGCGCCGTTCGCGTTTCTCGGTCCCGAGTACGACGACGAACTGAAGCAGGTTTATACGGAGACCAGTTCCGGCGACATCTTCAACAAGGAGCCCCTCGTGGCGCTCCTGTCCGGCGACGCGATTACCGATACAACACCGTTGAAACGGCTCATCGCACGCTATCTCGACGATAAGACGATCCGGCGCATCGCCGAGGAGTACGACAAGGGCCGTCTGTTGCTGATTGCGACCACGAACCTCGACCAGGCGCGTTCCATCATCTGGAACATCGGCGCTATCGCGAAAAGCAACGATCCGCGTGCGAAGGAACTCATCATCGAGGTTTTGCGCGCGTCGGCGTCGATCCCCGGTGCCTTTCCGCCCGTCATGTTGGACGTGACGGTCGACGGCAAGCGCTACGAGGAAATGCACGTCGACGGTGGCGCCATGGCGCAGGTGTTTCTCTATCCTCCCTCACTGAGGCTGAAGGCCATCGACCGCGCCCGTCCGAAGCACAAGGACATCGCTTACATCATTCGCAATGGGCGCATGTTCCGCGCTGAGGCATCCGTGAAGCGGCAGACCCTCGCCATTGCCGGGCAGGCGATCTCGACCATGACGGCGGCCAATGGCGTCAACGATCTCTACCGCATCTATCTCACGACACAGCGTGACGGGGTCGACTACAACCTGGCCGTTCTCGAGGACGAGTTCGATACGCCCTATGTCGGGCCGTTCGACAAGACCTATATGAACACCCTGTTCAACTATGGATACCGCAAAGGCGTGGAAGGCTACGCGTGGCGCAAGCTGCCGCCGGGCTACGAGAGATGAGCGGCCGTCACGCTCCCAACATCCGCGCCACGATCTCAGCACACAAGTGAAAGGCGATGCCAATGCAGGCCAACGATAGTGCGGCCCCGCTCTATTTCGAGGATCTTCCAGTTGGCTTCTGCACCAGCACGGGATCAATCGTCATCGAGGCAGACGACATAAAGCAGTTTGCGCAGCGTTTCGACCCGCAGCCGTTTCACCTCGATGAGAGGGCGGCCGAGAAGACCTTCTTCGGAGGCCTCGTGGCGAGCGGCTGGCACACCGCCGCGCTGACCATGCGCCTTCTCGTGACGAGTGGATTGCCGATCGCGGGCGGCGTGATCGGCGCGGGCGGCGAGATACAATGGCCGCGTGCGACGCGGCCCGGCGATACCTTGCGGGTGGTCTCTGAGGTTACCGCGGCGAAGGTGTCCGCTTCGCATCCCGAGCGCGGCATGGTCACCGTGCGCAGCGAGACGCTCAATCAGAGGGACGAGGTCGTCCAAATCATGACGGCGCGCCTTGTTGTCCCGCGCAAGCCGACCGCTCTTGCGTAGCCAACGAGAAAGCCATCCGTACAAGTGTTACACCATAGCATCAGTGGCACTTATGAGGCTGTTCTGAAAATACGATTGGCCGGGACCACATCCAACACGCTACACAAAAGTCTATAAGACGAGCGGATCGCTAAATCCGCGTTTACCCAAGGAGAAGAGCCATGAAGACCTGGATGAAGCCCGCCGTTCGTGAGCAGGAAGTCGGCCTCGAGGTGACCTCGTACATGCCGGCTGAGATCGACCTCGTCTAAGTCGATCGGCTCCTAGCCGAATTTTGCGGCGGTCGCGGAAGCGGCCGCCGCTTTGTTTTGGGCACGCCTCAGGCGTCCGGCGTGAGGCTGCAGAAGAATTTGCGGACCTCGGTCGCGTTGGCCCAGCCCGCCATCGCACCTTTCGGAACGAACACTGTATCGCCAGCCGCGAACGTCTGTTCACGTCCCGCATCGTCGAAAAGCGTCATCGACCCGCCGAGCACGTGCATGACCTCGTGGCGAGGCGAGGGGACGGCTTTGCGCCGATAGGGAGTTGCGGACCAGACTCCGGCCGTGAGTTGGCCGGTGAGGTCGGTGAACGCCACAACTTCGCGACATGTCGGCGCCGCAGTGGAGAGCAGCGAAGGATCCGGTCCGTCTGTGGGTGAAAGCTCGCCATCGAGCGCGATCTTTCGGGCCCGCAACGCGCTGGGGTCTGCTGCGGCGCATCCAGATGCATCGTCGTGTATGACAAAAAATTTCTTAAGCGACCCCGCCTGCCGCCAAGCGCAAACGGTGCCCTTCGGTATGAAGAACGCCTCACCCGCCACCACCTCGAGCGTGCTTCCGTCCGCGTGATCGATCACGACCGATCCCTCCAGCAGAAGCATGACTTCATTCGTCGACCATGGCCCCATGCGCGCCGTGATCGGCGAGCACTGCCAAATTCCCACTGTGAGTCCCGTGACTTTGTCGTCAAGCCAGAGACGGCCGTACTGCTGTCCCTCTCCCGCAACGAGATCGTGCGCGGGCCATACTCCCCAGTCCTCGAGGTCGGATGTGTCGAGGTTCGTCAGGCGCACGAAGTTCGTCATGGATGGATTTTGTCCTGATTATGGCGGTGTTTCAGTATGGCGCTTTCGTGACGGCAGACCGATGCTTGTGCAATGCGCCATTACACATAAGTGAGAAATATATCAGCTTATTTCACTTTGCCTCGCACGCCCGAGAGTATCTAATCCCCTCCCACGAGGGGACGAAAACTGAACGGCGAACTGAAAGAGAGAGCGCAGAACTGAGAGAGGGAACCGGCGGGAATGCGCAGGCGTTCAAGCCGGGCAACTGAGCAGAATGAAGCGTAACGGAGTAGTCGCCTCATGAACCACTCAGCAGCTCAATCCAATATGTCGAAAACGACAAGCGCAACCATCACCTATCTCCACCAACACAAAGATAGGCAGCAAGAACTCCCCCCGATCAGCTACCCGTGGACGGAAGAGTTGGAGCGTCGCTCCAAGGCCGTTGCTCGTTGGAGAGGGAATGACTCCGGCGTCAAAGAAAAGATGATGCGCGGATAGCACAAAAAAGGCCGGGGCGTTTGAAGCCCCGGCCTTGCGTCTTTCGTTACAGCAAAAGCCGCCGGACCTGCAGTCACCTAGAAGCGAGCTCGCGATCGCGCTCTAGTGGTGGCTATGTCCGCTGTCGCCGCCAAGAGGGCGCACAGGTAGCTCGATTTCGCCCGTCGCACCGCTCTTGAAGATGAGCTTGAGAGTAACGGTCGTCCCGGCCTTGAGCGGTCCCGTGAGGTCCATGAGCATGAGATGCTTGCCGCCGGGCTTGAGCTCCACGCTTCCGCCCGCCGGAATCTCGATGCCGTCCGCCAGACGCCGCATGCGCATGACACCCTCATCCGTCATGCTCATGTCGTGGATTTCGCCGCGTGCGGCGACCGGCGTTTCGACAGAAAGAAGCGTGTCCGCGGCAGAGCCAGTGTTGCGGATCGTGAGATAGCCAGCGCCCACCTTGGCGCCTTCGGCCGTCGCGCGCGTAAACGCGCCTTCGATCTCGAGCGTGCCGATCTTTACGGAGCCAGGCTCCACCGAAGTCTTGTCGTCGCCATGCTTGTGGTCGTGGCCGGCGCCTGCGCCGTGGTTGTGCCCGTGATCATGTTCGCCAGCTTCGCCGGCGTCCGCGATCTTGAGCACCGCGGCCGGTGCTTTGAGATCATGCGCGTCGACGCCCGCGTCCGGAACCTCGACCCAGCGTTCCTCGCCCTTCGTGCATTCCTGCACCACTTTGAAATAGAGCGCATCTGCCGTGAGTTCTCGCGCGATGAACCCGGACGCTACGAACTCGTCGTAATAGTCGTCGGGTAGCTCGCCGCCCGACCACACGATCTCCTTAACGCCCTCGCTGAGCGGGCCGTGATAGAAGCCGTAGCTCTGAGCGTAAGCGCCGCGCGTCGTCTTGATGGTCCATCCGGCTTTCGGCATCGGCTTCACGCCAATGAAGCCCTCCGGGATTTCGACACGCACGGTGTGTGTCGGCTCGCCCTTGCAGCCGTGCGGAATCTTGAACACGGCCTTGTAGGACTTGCCGCGAGGTGCTTCCGGCTTTTCCAAGCCGACGTGCGCGAATGCCGGTGCTGCGGCCAGCATCAACACCGCAGCCGTGCATATAGGTTTGAAGATCTTGGACATGATGGGTCTTCCGAGATGAGGTTATTGATGAGTGTGGTGATCGTGCCGAGCTGATCCAGGGTGATCGCTTTCGGCAGACACGACACCTTCGAAAAGTGAAAACATAGCGCGCCTTGCTTCAGGCACCGTTGCTTCGGCTTCGGAAAGAGCGCTTGCGATCCGATTGGCATCCATTTCCGGCACGCCAGCCTCCACGAGCCAGCTGGCGTGTTTGAGCGGATCACCACTGCATAGCACCACCGCCCAAACAGAGCCATTGCGCCGGAGCAGTGCCCGGCCGCCGTGTACGCCTTGGGTCCAGCTCGCGACGGCGTGGTCTCCGGATACGATGACCGGATCCGTGACCACCTTGCTGTCAGGCTTATCGCAAGTCGCTCCGATGAGTGCGCGAATGACAGGCGCGTCATCCTGCGCGAATGCCGGAGTGGAAAAGTGGATGGCGCAAATCAGCGCCATCCACGCACACGCAATCAGCGTCGCGGCATGTCGGGAGCAACGCCGACAAATCCAATTGCGCATGATGCTCACCATTTGAACTGCACGCCGCCATAGATCGCGCGCCCCGTGCCGGGCTCGAAGAGCGTCGATCCAGGATTTGCTCGGTCGATAATGCTCGCGCTTGCGATGTAGGCTTCGTCCGAGAGATTGCGTCCCTCGATGTACGCCGTGATCGGGCCGCCGTTGTCGAAGCCGATTTTTGCGCCCCAGATGGCATAGGCGTCGGTTTCGAGCGTGTTGGCACTATCGACGAAGTAGGCTTCCGGCACCCACTCGACATTCGGACCGAAATAGATGCCGCTTGGATGTTTGTAGAGCAGCTCAGCGCGTAGATAATGACGTGGTGCGCCCGGCAGTTCGTTGTTGCCAAAGGTCGCGTCGTTATCGAAGAAGAAGTCGTTGAAGGTGTAGGCTGCACTTAGCCAAACCTTGTCCGGCATGGGCCCGCTTTCGATGATCGATTGCAGGATCGCGGCGCTGCCGCCGAGTTCGAAGCCTTGGTGCACGGTCTTGTCGGCATTCGAGACGTTGCAGTTTCCGAATGCGCTGTAGAAGCACATGAGCTCGTTATCGATTTCAGCCCGATAGGCCGCGAGATCCCAGCTATAGTTCTCGCGCCG
>JAATOF010004349.1:0-14645 GCA_013170925.1 Podosphaera leucotricha | reverse complement strand
ATAAAAATAAAAATAACACGCGACGTAAAGTTATGCCGTGCATAGCGAATTCATAACATAGAGAAAAGAAAAATTCTCACGTGATCACGAGTGCAGGGGAATACCTTTAAGGTTCTATTTCGGTGCTTCGTTTACTGTGGACATAGTGTACAAATTTCCAAGTACCATTTACGAATTAGGCTTAGCTTAAATGAGTTTGACAGGACTTACTTTCACACTCTTTATTCTTGTACATGTATGAAAGTAAGTATTACGATAACTTCTAATTTTGGTTTATAAAAGAAATATTATGCAACTATTAATGCAATTTATGCAATATATATACACGAGATATCAGGACAGGAACTCAGTACTTGGTTATTCCACCTCCAGCTTCATACACGGCCCTGATTCTTCGAAGCATCGACTCTATGAGTTGCTCTAACTTAACCTCATCCACTGCCTCGTCCAAGGATTCCCTCGCATGGCGAAGTTCATCTTGTGACCGCTGTCTCCCTTGACCTAAGCCTGGATATTTGAATTTAATGTGATCCTTCATCATATTCCAGAATATTTTCGATTTAAGATCTAGAGAGAATGGTGGTCATTCAATGGGATGAATATTTCTCTCACTAAGCTCTTGCATAGTATGAGCTGCCTTGTCAGAATGAGCGATGTCTTACATCAGGCCATTCCATGTACGAGAGGAACTATCCTCTCAGTACACGAATTTGAAGTAATGCAATACCACTTTTTTTCGCCAAATGGGCAGGGACTTTTTTCTCTCCCAAAAAAAGGGCCCCAAAACATCCACCCAAATCGCCTTGCGAATATTTTCTACGACACATGTAATGTCGTAAACTTCACTCATCTTGATGATAAACTTCCTTCCTTGTGACCCAAATTCTACGGTGTCGATCATCAGTGACCCAGGTTTCATCTGTCCAGAGAACTCTCATCCAATCTTTCTTTTCCTAGTGGAGGTGACTACTGGCGAACACATATCGCTTCCTGATAGTTTCTAGGGACAACGCAGGTTTCGCAGACGAGAGTGGAACAAGCAAAAGCTTCTATCTCGTCGACCTCAGAAATACCCAAGACAGGGGGACGGCCTTTGGGCTTTTGAAGAGTAAGATTCTGTTTGTCCAACGTGATGCAGACTTGTTTATAGCTGATTGCTAGTTGCCGTGAAATTTTTCTTATGATAGCTTAAGTTTTTATCTATATATATTAAGTCGAAGTCATTCCTTTGTAGTATCTTTACTTAAACTCGCTGATCTCGTGTCAACCGTTGTGCGTAACCGCTTCGGGCTGGTGGTGGTGGCGTAATCGGTGAATTCATTTTTACAGGAGGATTCTTGTAATCATGTGATATTATGTGACGCGTTGACGCGTCTTGTCGCTAATATAACTTCTGTAGATGATAATATGAGAATCAAGATCCACCAACACAATCGCAGAACGTGATATACAGATTACGCCTTTGGACTGTGTTAAAGTATCCCGACAACTGGGTTGTTGACAATAAGTTCTTATTTCACTTACAAAGAAAATTAAGGTAAAACTAGACAGCGGCAAAAACGATAATTGAAACAGCGACGATAACTTAGAGGATGAAGATTGATGGTATAAACGTGCAACATCAGCGGGAGGAGCTATGAGATGTAATCCTTGGAGAATTTATACGTCCTGATATCTAAGGTTAATAAAATGTGGCTTCCGAAATTTACTCGAGACTCCATGCTTAGCGCCAGTTCGATGTAGTTGCAACGATATTGGATAGATGTGCGGCCGGGACATTTAATACGATATGTCGATCGATTGGACGCCTTGAGGGCATTGTTAAGCTGCCTGCGACGCAAAGCAACCTTTTGTAACAGCCCTTTTTTCCAACACCTGATGTCTTAATTTCTTGTGCCTTGAATTGTAGGGGCCAAGGTTTTCTTTTTAGAGATTCTGCGACGATGTCATGATGCACGACATATATTAATACCGCGACAGCGTGTCAGAACAACCATCATGACGCGCAGGTCTGCGAACCACTTAGCCGGTGGAGCAATTAATAAAACTGAACACTGCCCTGGACGTGGTGTCCTTCACAAATCTGAAAGTGTAATATCCCTCGGAGCCAAGATCCAGTCATTACCTATCGGTGAATTCGAAATACATGTATTCCGAAGTTGCTCACCAGAAAGAGTTGTACTGCTGGGTTTTTTTGTGGTTGAAATGATCCACGACATCATAAATCACAAAGATAGAGTCATCACTAAGTAAAACGGTCCCTGGATTCTCTGAGCGCTTCCCCTCTTGGTAATCCATGCAAGCTTGCTTCCTTCCTCTCAAATATCTTCATAGCGAAAACACGCACGACTCGCAACTCTACCCCGCCTCCGAGGAAATCTAGGGAGAGCAGCACCTTTATTATCAAAGCGACTGGGACAAATGTCCACCCATGAAAATAAATCTCGGGGCTTAAAGTGGGACGGATGCTTAGTTTTAAATGCAACGGAAATGAATGCAGTCACGAAGAATGACTGAGAAAAGGCCACGTAAAGAAAACGACGAGGTCTTCCTTCACAACGTGATATTTCCTTCTCAGATGCTGGACAAAGAGCGCCCTGAACATGTTTAGCAGCATCTTATGGGAGCAGGGGCGGATCAGGTAGTCCTTATAGATCGAGCTAACCGAGATTACGAACGTTCAGGAAGGTCTCTAGGTGTGCGCCATCATCTTCCCTTAATGGACAAGGATCGGATGTGGTATTAGTGGATTGCCTCAGCTACTCTCGCAGGAATAATTTTGATTCCTTAACATTGGTACAGGAGTTCACGGTTGAGGATTTTCCGCCGCCGAGAGATGGTTGATCTCTAGTGGTATCAAGATGCTATGGGCGTCCCAAATGTCAAACTCAGTTTTTCTACTACTATGTCACTGTTTTTCGTGTCATGGCCTTAAGGCTAGGACTGGCTATATTTATCAGAATGAATTTATAAAATAATTAGCTCATACTTTTCCGCAAGCATGTTCATCTGGGGAATTTGATAATATCAATAGTTCAAATTTCGGATATTTTTCAGGACTATACGAAACCAATTCAGAGCTGATAGTGCCTAGTATAAAAATGGTCATTTACATTTGTGTTCTAAAAATCCAGCAAGCCTCCTTAATCACGAAATTTAAAGGAATTCTGATGGTGTTGCCGAGCTGGCGTTATTATTCAGGATTTCCTTGTTTTATACGCATGATTTTCACGAAGTTCATTTTTGAGATTGGAAATTCACGTATCTTAGTGCCAGGAAATAGGCTTATTGCTTGAAATTTATAGCTGTACGTGTTTGAATATCACCGGAAAGTTATTGTGGCTAGCACAAAGGGTTCGTAAACAGGTTTGGTTTTTGCTGTTCTAATAAATCGTTATCCTATTCTAAGTACACGTCCGACAAATTGAAGTAATTCCCCAACGCCTCACTAACTAGATTAAATTATATAAACGTCATCATTCATACAATACGCTAGAGATTCTATCGTTTAGTAGTCTTTACCCTAGTATATATGGCAGGCAATGAGTGACAGCAGCAAAACTTAGAATAGGGCCACTAGCCGAACATGTCGAATTGCATTTATGTCAGATTCATCTTCATTAAAATCAAAGAACAATAAATCGGCTCCAAATGAAATAACAGCCTAAGGAATTGGTCGGGGGTCTGAACCATTCTTCTTGGTACTACGGAGGTAGAAATTCTGGCTAAAAAAAAAGATTTTCGATAAAAAGATAAACCAATAGAGCATCAGTCCTATCGAATTTACAAGCACAAAAAGGGGTTCGCTACTCGTGCTGTGAATTCCATAATTGGCATCGATTGCTAATTCTTTTGTTCCCTGTGCGAGGGTATGTTATTTATCAGGAATTTTCAGTAATTACAGCGTCTGACAATTTTGAAACGTTGACAGAATATGTCAATCCACTAAATTTGACAATAGAGAGTTCCACTTGGAGAAACTTCTCAATTTTTTTACTCGGATTTTTTTTTCGTTTCTGGAAATCTTGATCGATTTCAAAATGCGATTGGATTTGATAGCTTTTGTCTGTTAAGCCTTGTATTTGTCTAGTCTAGGGAGTTTGGCACTCGAGGCACATGATGAGGTTCGATGCTCGAACCCGAAAGTCGCTAGTTTTCCAATTTATTTTAGTCTGAACGCTTCTGACTATTTAAATCAAACTTTCGAGTTGTAATTGAGAATCAACTATGAGGTCTTCAATAATAGATTCGTTATAGGTCCCAGTTGTAATTAATGAAGAATTCATCATGGAAATCTCATCAACTTGATCCACTCTCGCTTTGGTTTGGGTGCCTAGTATGCCTCTAACAGCTTGCCTTGTATTATTATGGAATATTTCTAGAGCGCGTCGAGAGCCACCGTTCAATCAACTTGTCATATCAATGACAGATATAAATCGACGTCTAGAAAGGCACGTTGTTACAAGTTATGCATGATTGTTAGAGTTGTGTACATAAAATTTCGTTGACAATGGTGTGAATAGCAATGATTTCCAGCCTTAAGAATCTTGGACTTTAGATTCTTCCCAATTTCTTCCGGAAGTCTTCCGGAAGCTCAGGGGAGTCTTGTAATGGAAAAAAGCCTCCTTTCCAAAGGTTAAAATTAAGTTAACTGGAATACTTAACAGACACGTCCACTCCACCCAGTCAAAATTCGTGACCGCCAGATAGTACGCCTGACGGGAATAGATCATTGAGTATATTTGCAAGAACAGGTTCAATTCTTGTGGGTGCGTGTTTGATGACGTAGTGACATCTTTTTTCTTCTGATGGGAGCTGCAGGAGCTCAAGGGAAAAAAAACAAAACTCTCTGGTCAATTTTCTCATTGGATAGCGCTCAACTGCGGTCTTCACTGTATAGTGTACTAAGCTTGGATACTACAAAATCCATGTGTTGATTGCACTTGTCCTTCCTTCGTCGGTGCTATCCGTTGGATAATTTTTTTTAAACATGTTGTGTTTAGTGACAAGATCCATAGGCCTGCCTTCATACAGTTTATCCAACTAAAAATTACCCGTCAAATTTTTGATTATTGCTTTTGGATCGGTCCTGACGTTTCAACACTTTAGTCTTCAATTGTACGTGCGTCGTTCAATTAACGAGGTGGCGTTTTGAGGCGGACTTTTTCTACTGAAACATGTCTAAGAAGCAATTGTTGTGTTTGGAAAATAATATTGAGTAGCGAACTTTATCAGAGTAATTCCATGGCACCAGGGAAAGTGACGATGATTAGGTCTAATTTGTATTGACAAGCACATGTGATTAAATTTACTCTTCCCCTCTTCGGTATATAGGACAGGGATAATCAGAACGACAACAACATGCACATTTATATGTATATATGCACACAAGTTTATCACCAAGGCTGTGAATTACCCCTGCAACCTTACCCTATACAGGGCAGGACAGCCAAGGCTTTTTCGCTCCACCCGAGTAAATGCCTTAGGGGTCAATGGTAAATTTCCAAGGATAGGGCTCTTAAAGAAACAGCCAAATAGGTAACGGGCCTTTTTACGAACGTTACCTATCCACCCATTAATTGACCTTTACCTAATGTCAAGCAAACATTTACAACCTCAACAGCAAGGAGTCTGGATTTTTATCAAGCATTACTCATGTAAGTTTTGATGGGGTTGGGGTTAGAACCATTGAATAACCAATCAATTGCCCCACCTGTATGGCTAGCTGTATTCAACCTATCGTGACCCACCTTCCGAGAAAGGTAGGTGAACAAGTTCGTTGAGTTCCGCATATAATGCCCTGCCATTCCCGCCAAATGAATCCAATTGATAACCCACATCTCATCTTTTCATCACACCTCGTAAATTCACATTCTCACATTTAAGCGATTTACAAAATGCCTATCCCAGTTCCAGCCGCCTCTTCGCTCCTAGACCTACTCTCCTTAAAGGGAAAGGTCGTTGTTGTCACTGGAGCTTCTGGTGCTAGGGGAATTGGCACGGAGGCTGCTCGTGGGTGTGCTGAGATGGGTGCTGATGTAGCCATTACATACTCTTCTCGTCCCGATGGTGCTCAAGCCAACGTACAAGAGTTGATTAGCAAATATGGCGTGAAAGCTAAGGCCTATAAGTGCAACGTTGGCTCTTACACTGATGTTCAAACCCTGGTTAGCTCAGTTATTAACGACTTTGGAAAGATCGATGCATTCATTGCCAACGCCGGACGTACAGCTGACACTGGTATTCTTGACGGGACTGTGGAACAATGGGAGGAAGTCATTCAAACAGATCTTAACGGAGTCTTCCACTGTGCCAAGGTCGTTGGTGAACATTTCAAAGCACGTAAGACCGGATCATTTGTTATCACAGCGTCTATGTCTGGTCACATCGCCAATTTCCCCCAGGAGCAAACTTCATACAATGTTGCTAAGGCTGGTTGCATCCACATGGCACGCTCTCTAGCAAACGAATGGAGGGATTTCGCTCGTGTTAATAGCATATCACCTGGATACATTGATACAGGACTCAGTGAATTTATCGACAATGAAACCCGACAGACATGGAATAGCATGATTCCCATGGGACGACAAGCTGATCCTAAGGAATGTAAAGCGGCATATGTCTACCTTGTATCTGATGCCAGTACCTACACAACTGGATCTGATATAATTATTGATGGTGGATACTGCTGCCGCTAAATGGGAGCCAAAAGTCAATGTTAGTTTTAGCTGGTCAAGTACGATCTACTTGTTGTCGATCTGATAGTTGGGCATACAAAAATAAAAACTTAATGACGATCACAGGACCCTTTTTGTTTCGCACATGACATGCACCGTGACTTTGTTGAAAATATACCCTTTATGTTAATTGCTGAACAGTTTGTAGATTAATGAACTTAATTAACGACATAATTTAGCAACTGTAGACTTTCTGCCCCGATGTCTATGTGATTGACTAGACTATGACTCGTCTTTTTGCCTTATAAAGCTACCTATTCCCCGTATGACTTTCTTCTTGACTCTGGCGGGTGGCCCGTGTCACTACGGTCCGAGGCGGCCGATATTTGCAGATCATCAACATCTAGCTTCGCAGCTAGACGCTGGCTTGGAGTCAACATAGCAGAGTGGATACCGAGAATGATGTTAAATATGTACACAAAGCTAATGATTATCTATTATCAGCATGTAAAATTTGCGTCGTGAAGAAGAGGTTTGAATCAGTATGTTATGCTGGATTAGACTTACGACATAAAAACAGTCGTTGAAAAGGAAACTTTAGCCAGGATGCAGTAGTGACGATTTTTCCACGAACGAGCTATTTCACATGAGTGACTGATGTACCAGGCTATATCGCTCGGTCGCATCGGATCAATATGATCCGGTCCCATTTGGCCGTACATGCTGACGATCCAGAGAGTAGCGATGAATGTACTAACGATAGCTCCAAGGATGGGATACCAGATGTGCAATACAAACATCACCACCTTGACCAGGAAGGCGAACAATGTGAGGACGCTTACAGCCACATTGAAGTTGGTGAGCCTATCCAAGAGATATGATGAGTAACATGCTTCCTCGCATCGTCATGGTCAGTGAAGAAGAAGCACTTACGTCTCCGTCCAAACGAACGGTGTCTTCGGCACCGGTCGGTGATTCGCATACGCATAGAGGATCTGGGCCGGGCTTGAATTGAAGCCGTGATCGTATCCTACCTGCCAGAGTCGCGTGCGAAAGAGATTGGGCTGGGCGATGCCGAAGAGCGTCAGTGCCGCGACCATGCCCCCCAGCTCGAGGATCATCGAAACGATCAGGGCTCGTGGCCACTTCCACCGCCAATTCAAACGTGGAGAAGGTAACATGATGAAGAAAGGGCCTTGTCATTGATCTCGCCGGCGAGACCACTCGACCAATGTCAAGACGATTCGGAGCTGTAGGGGATCATCATGCTCCACAGAATGAATTCCAAATCTAGCTTTTTACTTTTTCTCATGGTCCAATAGATCGACATAGGACAAGGGTATTGGCGCGTATAGCATAAGACAGCTCAGCAACTATGCTAGGAAATTAATCTGCACCCCCGCACAATGATCGGTTAAGAATATTAACTATCCCTGAATCAGGTTACAGCCTGATTGATTTGGTACTGCTGATACCATTCCCACTCATCAGCACGCTTCTTCATCGTATCGCTAATATCGACATCATCAATATTCGTATCATCATTATTGATATAATTATAGAATACAACCTATCACTAATTTTTTGGATGATACAATTTGTGAAAATAAGCTAGTCGACTCTCAACATGGCTACTCCGTTGGCTAATTTAGCCTTCCAAAGACATGTATTAAACACAATCGACTATTTTTACAGCGTAACCCCAAACGATTAAACAATATCACCGTTTTCAGGCAAGCTCATGAGTATGGGTGAAAGAGCTCAAGAAGAGAGGTTACGGACGTTTTCCAAAAATGATGCAAAAATGATGAATTCTCCTTTTAAATGAAAGGTTAGAAGGAAGCGCTGGCAGTGTGTAAAAGCCCATGAAGATTAAACTATCGAGGACTGGATGTCAATTCTCTGGACTGATGAGATATGGGCTACAGGTGATCAGTTCGAGCTAAAAGTCGAATAGCTTAGCGGTAAGTTATCCGGCCTGGTCTAAGTAGAGTTTGGGTAGCTTAAACCTAGGTAGCGATATCAGCAAATGCTGTCTATCGTATGAGCGCTCTATTAAACTACTATTATGTTTGAAATCTATGACTCTCCTGGTGCACAGTATGTACTGAGGGTGGTCCTGAACCCCAGAGGGCGTAGGGCATGAGCCTCGGACTATAGAACAGTTGAATAAGTAGTGCAAGCCGATATTGAAA
This sequence comes from Podosphaera leucotricha, assembly GCA_013170925.1. NCBI lineage: Eukaryota > Fungi > Ascomycota > Leotiomycetes > Helotiales > Erysiphaceae > Podosphaera > Podosphaera leucotricha. Next base: position 5,773 of record JAATOF010004349.1, on the reverse strand, counting down.
CATATCTTCCGCTTTGGATTTGCAATGTAAATGAGGGAATATACGGAATGTGGCCTTAGAATTGAACATAAAATAGCAGCCCCATTTGTGTTTCATTAGTTACTGGGGTACCTGCAGTATATAAAATAATTAGCTTATTATCTATATTGGTATCTAAGCCGGCCCTTTTTGCCCTTCGTCATTATCAATGCCAGTATCTTCGGTTTTTTTTACACCTGATGGAGAAGTTAATCTAGATTTTGATTTTAGTACAGCTTTTTCTTTGACAAGGTTGACGAGAAAATCTCCTATATCAGTAGAGCTATCCAAACTTTTGAGTTTTGTCCGGAACCATTCTGCATCTCGTAGCATCCTACAATTGTAAATCATTAGTGATGCAGAGAATCACATTTATTCGAAATATGACTAACCTTTCCTTGGCGCTTTCACTTACTAGAAGCACATCCTCAAAAGCTTTACTCCATTGCTCTTTATAGTTACTTAGAACTGGCTGAATAATCATGCTGACAGTATCTTCCGGCAAATGCTTGCTCAGGACCCGATGTAATGTGCTCGTCTCTTTCGTCAAAATCTCCATGTAAGTGTTGACACCTTCTCTTTCCTTGGACCAATCTATGGTCCGCATACTCTTAGCATGAGCTGTGGCCCGACCAACCATAATATCAACAAGTTTGTCGTAGATAGATTGTTGGTGTTCAAGGTATGCTCTCCGAATTTTGTCAAACTCACCCATAAGCGTAGAGATTAAAGATGAATTGTGACGGCGCAGGAATTCTCGAATGTGTGGAATTAAAGAAGTGATAAATGAGAGAGCCTGAGACGCGAGAGCGAGATGTTTTGTGGTTATATTTTTGAGACCAGCGGAACGGGTCGCACCAGCACCTAATATAAGCTGCGTGCATCGTGAATTAAATAAAGTGAGATAAGAGATGATTGAGGAGGCTATTTCAGATGCCATAGACGGAATACCAGTGTAAAGATGAAGAAACGATGAGAGGCCATAAAGGCACATTATTGCAGAATTAGGGAGAATATAGGACTCAGAGCCAATGATTGCAGGGCGTGAAGTAGCTTTGAGAGGGGTCGATGTTTCGGGTGTACTTTTTACATGCTCGATTGAAGATGTCATGTTTATAGTAAGGTTACTCGAATTCGATGAATCTTGCCATAAATGGCAGCTTGCACTCCAAGCTGGCGGATCCTTTGTGCTCGAAAAAATAATACATGATAGTACTTCATTATCTGCCTCAGTAAAGTCTTTCGCATTCCAAGAATCGGCCTCCATTCCGGCAGCTAGTGATTGCCGTTCTGACTCACCAAGTATACGAGTAAAGTCCTTTATGTGGTTATTTACGACATTCTTCAGCGATGTTCCACTCCTCCCTGATACAGCCTCACATTCGTTGGCAAAAAGTAGATTAAGTGTAAAATAACGTAGAAAATCTTGGACCGATAGGTGAATTGTTTGCTCAGATCTGACTCGCAACAGCTTGACTATTTTCTCTTGTGCAATGTCTACGGATTGGCCAAGTAGATTCGACATATTTAGTGTGACATGCATTTCTTCTTCAGCTTCCTTATTTAGATATAAGTCTGATGATCTCGAATTTAACTGCTCATCAATAGTTCTGAATGCGTGCATTTGAGGTGAAGTTGCAGGAGTTGAAAGGTCACCAAATGTGCTAATAATATCAAGCAACACCTTGACTTGAGTTCCAAGCCTCCTAAGCGCTTCACTGATACCGATATAGATTCCTTTCAACAGCTCCTCAGCATCCTTTGGTCCTAATGATCTCAAGTTTCGTGCCAAGATCGCCGATTTCTCTTGCTGAGCTTTTCTTCTACCCCCACCGACAGTAGAAGTTGACACCATGGATTCTATATCATCGTCATTGGAGGCGGGCAACTTTCGGCGAATGATCTCCCGCATTTCTCGTAAGATAGATTCCCGGTATGCAATAGTTGCAATTGGTGTATGCCGTGCACGATGGAGTCCATGAAGATTTGCAGAAAGTTCTGATCTAAAAGCAGGTTTTATATCTAAATATGAAATAGAGGACTTTTCACGGTCTTGACCTCTGGATCTTTGAGATGCAAGACTCCAGCGTTGTAATGTTTCATTGGCTGGAGTTAAGTCGACATGCTGTCTAAGATCGTTCATTAATGTATTTAAGAGCCTGAGCTCAAAAACTTTACCAATACGACTTCGAAGTGCATCAATTCTGCTTGCAACGTTCTGCAATACGACTACTTCCCTTAGATCCCGCATTTGGGTTTTCTTGCTATCCACTCGATCACCGGATAACAAACTTTCGAGGTACTCAATTGAATCAAGAGCCTTTTCTATCTCCCCATTTTCCACCAATTTTTCACAAGCTGCAACAGTTTCAACAATTTCCCTAAGCTGAAGAATTACATCACTTAAAATCTTCAGATTTTTCTTTCGTTGCTTCATATTAAGTATACTCAACCCACGAATAGCTATGGTTTCGTCAAGTGAAAGAAGTTCTTTTCTAAGCGCTTTTGTCCGGTCAACAGACATTGAAGCTTCCATATGAAGTTCCCTCAATGAATCGAGAGCAGCAAAAAAAGACTTTGACGCAGAAGAAATTGAGTTAATGAGGTGGATTTCAATGGTGTCCATGTACCAAGAGAGCTTTTCTTGTAAGATTGCATTAGTGGCTAAGGCTTTTCTTGGAGCAACTATGTCACTGTTCAACTTGGTTTTTCCATCTTTAATTGCTCCTATTGACTTCACCAATTCAGATCGCTCGCTAACCACATCAAAAGTTCTTGGATTCTCGAGTTGAAAGTTCTCCTCAAAGTATACATTAGGTATAGTCGATAACGGCGTGGGCACAAGTGCGGCCCGTCTACCCCCACTTGACCTCCTCCGCGCTCCGTCAATAGAAGAAACAGAGGTAATAGATGCCTGTCTAGAAACGCTTGACCTACTGGAAGACCTTCTACCTTGCTCTGAGAAACTTAAGACATCGTCGACCTTGCTTGTTTTTCTAGACAGTGTCTTGTTTTCGTCCTCACTTTCCTTGGCTCGTTGTATAGAGCTAAATAATACTTCAACCTGTGTAAGGTAGGGCCTAAACTCAGCGGCGTCGATAATGGATATGTTGCTCAATTTCACTGGTGGAATGTCTCGAATTGTGGGAGGTTTAAATGAGAGTGTAGTAGATGTAGATCCTGATGTATGAGGAAACGATTCTGTCCGCACGATCGGAGGCTGAAGAAGTGTATATATTGCTAAACACTATGAGCTATCATAAATTAAAAATGCACTAGTTGGCTCTACATTACCATTCTGCCCCGACTCTTGAAGTCCAAACTTCTGGTCTGATGCGTCAAATGTGCCACTTTGAAAATCTGCTGAATTTACGATTGAGCCGCCCCTTGTATGATACCTTGAAGAAGCTCCTACCCTTAAAATTATAAGGCTATAGACGGAGTGATACGAATCCTAGACGTACCTAGCAGGAAATTCGCTTCTGAAGGTATTCGGTGATGTGGGTGATAGGCTGTCAATCGAGTGGCGTGGCGCAGGAGTCACCATCGTGTTTAGCTATGGGCTATCGAAGCAAGAGCCTGTTGCTCCAGTCCGATGCATTAATATCCCAACGTATTATTGTGATTATTATAATAATAAAAATAAAAATAATTTCGGAGTGGATGGGTGTGTTATACAATTGTATGACACGGGAGGCCTTGAGAAATTGAGAAGTGTACAGATCGCTGTTGGAGATATCATCGCAAGCAAGCCCTTGTGCATTTACATTTGGTTTCGACTATTTAAAGTCAGAGATTCATAGACTTAATGACATAGATATCCGTAGAAGACATGGAAATACTTCGATGACTGTGATATGAAGCGAGGTGGAGTTATTCTTGGGTAAATCAACGAAATGCGACGAGGAAATGGGTGTTATCCACAGTACTTGTCATCGATAGTGAATTTGCACAACATTCACAATTAGCAAGTTAAGCCTATCATTCAGCCACCCAACTAAAGTATAACTTTTCACTTTAGCACCACGTAGACAGCGATGTGATTATTAAATTTGAAATTAATTAACCAGTTACAATTATTCATATTCTGATTTAACTGTTCTAGCCTTTTCTCGGAAAGTTTACTTGTTTTGGCTGTTCTAGCCTCACGAGCTGAAACTTACCATCACCACATCAGGAGCTGCAAACCTTTGACTATGATTTATTTTTACTCGCTTTCACGCCTGAATAGAATGTAGGGTTTTTAGTCTAGATTCTATTTCGCGAATCTTTACTTGCTGCTCAGCCATGATAATACTGGTCTTCTCAAGCGCCTCACCACATTTTCCAAATCCACTTCGGACGCTACGGGACGGATACTCTGAGGTTTGAATGAACTGCTGAATTTTATAAACATCGAGAGAGCTACTCGGAGTCTGAATTACATCGCTGGATGAAGTATGGCCCAAATCTGCTTTTGTGGAGTAGAAGGTTGGCCTAGAACCTGAGAAGATTGTAGGACGCTTTGTGGGTTGAATGACATGACCAGAAGCTTTCCAACCAGACCGAATAACTCTATCAGATAGTCCTTTTTTCCGAGAACAACTGTAGAGCTTGATGAATCGCTTCTTCTTGATGAGTGCGGTGTCATTGTAGGAGGAAAAATCCGAGACTTATTTTTGGTAATCTCACTTTGTAACAGAGAATGGAGCCAAAACTAATAGTTGGAGGATGTGGAACGAGTGTGGGGGGAGAAAGAGAAGGTGAATTTTGTGATCCTTGCAAAGAAGCATGAAATCGAGATCGATATGGCTGCCATGGCCGTCAAGTATCAAAAATTGATACCGGTCTTTAGATGCGGCTCCAGGAATAAATATTCGCTTTAGCCGCTCCAGACCAATCGTATTTGAAGTGCAGCCACTCTCTGAAGGGGTGTAGAGCCAGTCCGGTGGGTTTTCCGGGAATCAAGTGGTCTGGGGGCGTTTTCCCTTAAAAATTACGAGACACTTCAATTTCTGGCCAGTCAGCGACCTACCTCGACAATTGGTATTCATTCGCGATTTTCTGGCGTTTTCACGTAGGTTTGTCTTTTTAGGACCATCCAAAAATTTAGTATTACTACAAACTCCTAATACTATCACAATTTCGTCCATATTCTAGACGTCACTCAAGGACACCTTGAGCCGGTCGCAGGTTGACCTGAACAAGTCAAAAAAGGCCTTGATTTCGGATTCTTTGGGGGGCTCGGCTAAGCTTCATTCTTCCTACCAACGACAGTTTTAGTGTGAGGCTTGCGATGTGGAATATCCAATCCTTTCCGATTTTTTGGTGGTCTCCATTAGCAACCAGAATTCGGGTGGCCATCTCTCGAGCTCTATCATAGCTAGGAGGACATCCACGGGAACCCTCTTGCAATATTCATTCAGCTAGATATTATTCTTGGTCTGAACTTAATCGCTGGCGATGTTGCTAAGTTATGGGTTGAAATGCTCTACCGCCTAATCTGCTTTTAATTGTGCTTCGGGGGATCCCGTGAGCAGCAGCAGCCCTTTGACTCGTAAAGATGCCTTTTCCAAGATCATCGATCGCTAATTGAATAGTATCCTCATAATTATTCATTTTGAGTAAAGTTGTAAGTATTTGTGGGATCTTGGGTGGCCGAACGATAGGGATCCGAGCTTAATTAGTAATTCTACATACTCAATCCACACCTCATCCACACCTCATCCTCCCTAATTCTTTTTTTTTAAATCATATTGTATTCAGCCTCTAAGCT
>JAATOF010004341.1:0-23390 GCA_013170925.1 Podosphaera leucotricha | reverse complement strand
ATCGCTGCCGCGACTACGAGCGTGTCGGCGTGCCGATGTTGCCGGTGGTGGCTGGACCGGACGAGACGCGCAAACAGATCCTGCTCTACTCGCTTGCTCTCGTGCCGCTTGCGATCACGCCTTATTTCATCGGGCTCGGCGGGATGGTCTATCTCGCGACATCGGTCGTGCTGGGCCTCGTGTTCCTGTATCTTGCTGCGAAGGTTTGGCGGGTGCGCGAAGGACGCGAAGCCGACCATGCCGCGAAGCAGCTTTTCGGATTTTCGATCTTCTATCTTTTCATGCTGTTCGCCGTGATCCTCGGCGAGCACCTCGCGCTCAAGATCGTAGGGGTGTGAGGCCGTGAGTTACGTAACCACCAACACGAGTGAGGCAGGTGTGACGCAAAGTGGAGACGAAGAAGCGAAGCGCATCAAGCGCCAGCGTCTGCGCTCTACAGCGATCGCGCTGGGCCTCGCCTTTCTCGTGATCCTGTTCTACGCGGCAACGATCGTGCGCATGGGCGGTCAAGCCGCAAAGTCGGTGGGCGAGTTCGGGCCTGCTGGTCAAAGCCAGCCCGACACGGCAGGTGCTCCAGCGAATGGCGGAGCGCCATGAGCCAGAACAGCAATCGCAACGTGGTTTTGGCCTGCGTCGGCGCGCTGCTCTTCATGGGCGCCGCGACGTGGGCGGCGGTGCCGCTCTATCGCATGTTCTGCCAGGTCACGGGGTTCGGAGGCACGCCGATGCGCGCCGACCAAGCGCCGACGACGATCTCCGATCGCACCATCGCGGTCCGCTTCGATGCCAACGTGACGCCCGGCATGCCGTGGACGTTCGAGCCCGTGCAGAGAACGGTCGAGGTTAAGATCGGCGAGAACGCGCTCGTGTTCTACAGGGCGCAGAACAATTCGAACGTGCCCGTGAAAGGCACGGCGAGCTTCAACGTTTCGCCTGACAATGCGGGCGCCTTCTTTGCCAAGATCGAGTGCTTCTGCTTCCAGGAGCAGACCCTGGCTCCAGGTGAGAGCATTGATATGCCCGTCTCATTCTTCGTCGATCCCTCGATCCTCGAAGACAGGGATGCGCGCGTGATCAGAGAGATTACTCTTTCCTACACGTTCTATCCCGTGACCGACGGCGCGAAGGCCGAAGTGAAAGGCGCGGAAGGACAGCGGGGAGGCTGACGAGATTTGCTGTCTGCCTTCCGGCAGGCGGCAAAAGTACAAAAGTGGAATTTCGGGGCGTCGGTTCGGCCGGCTGCTTCGGGGGAACAAAACGAACGGGGACTACGGAGACGAACATGGCTCAAGCGCACGGCAAGCAACACGACTACCATCTGCTCGATCCCAGCCCATGGCCGCTCACAGCTTCGCTGTCGGCGTTCGTGACCGCTGTCGGCGCGATCATCTGGATGCGCTCGCTCGGCGAAGGCGCAACGGGCCTGTTCGGTATACAGGGGCCTTGGGTTTTTGCCGTCGGCATGGCCGGCATCATCACAACCGCTTATCTCTGGTGGCGCGACGTCATCATCGAGGGCAACCGTGGCGATCACACGCCTGTGGTTCAGCTCCACCTGCGCTACGGTATGATCCTGTTCATCGCCTCGGAAGTGATGTTCTTCGTGGCCTGGTTCTGGGCTTACTTCGACTTCGCTTTCTTCGCGAACGACGTGCACACCATCAACAACATGACGGCTGCGACCGGCATGGTTGCGCGTAGCGAACTCTTCGGCGGGCAGTGGCCGCCGGTTCCGGTCGAGTCGACCGACGCCGTGATCCCCGCTACGGGCGCGCCCGTCATGGGCTACTTCAAGGGCACGTTCGATCCCTGGGGTCTGCCGCTCGTCAACACGCTGGTGCTGCTGCTCTCGGGCTGCACGGTGACCTGGGCGCATCACGCGCTGCTCAAGAACGACCGCCGCGGTCTCATCTTCGGTCTGGCAGCGACCGTCGCTCTCGGCCTTCTGTTCACGGGCCTGCAGGCGTTCGAGTATTCGCACGCTGCCTTCACCTTCGGCGGCCATGCCTACGGCTCGGCCTTCTTCATGGCGACCGGCTTCCATGGTGCGCACGTGATCATCGGCACCATCTTCCTGCTCGTGTGCCTCATTCGCGCGATCCGGGGAGCATTCACGCCGCAATCGCACTTCGGCTTCGAGGCTGCTGCCTGGTATTGGCATTTCGTCGACGTCGTCTGGCTGTTCCTGTTCGCAGCCATCTACGTCTGGGGTGCCGGCACGCCGGGCGCTGGCCACTAGAGCGCGATCGCGCTCTAGGTTTTGAAGAGACCGATGATTCACGTTTCGGACTGATAAGGTCCGAAACGATCATGGTCTAACGGCGAACGTTGCGCCTATTGAACTGAGGGGGGTCGGGTCTTGTGCCCGGCCCCTTTGTCCATTGCGAGGAGCAATTGCATGACAGGCAGCGATGCCGGACAGGTGGCCAAAACAGGCAACGTCAACCCACTCGTGGCGGGTGCTCTGGCGCGATGTCCGCGGTGTGGCAAGGGACACCTGTTTCGCAACGGTCTCATGTTCAGGCCCTCGTGCGAAGGATGCGGGCTCGACTACGCATTCATCGACACGGGCGACGGCCCGGCGGTGTTTGCGATCCTGATTCTCGGTTTTGTCGTGCTGGGAGGCGCGCTGTTCGTCGAGTTCACCTATGAGCCGCCGGTATGGGTGCACGTCGTGCTTTGGGGTATTCTCACGCCGGCGTTGGCATTTCTGCTTCTTCGCTATCTCAAGGCAACGCTCAGCGCGCTGCAATTCCATCACAAGGCCGAGGAAGGCCGGTTGGCCAAGGACTGACGATGGCGGATGTGCATCACACTACGAAGCCGAGCGAGCGGCGGGGACTCTTCTGGCCCGCCGTGTTCGTGCTTGTAGCGCTTCCCGTTCTGATTGGGCTCGGCGTGTGGCAGGTCGAGCGCCTGCAATGGAAAGAGGCGCTGATTGCGTCCATCAACGAGGGCCTCGCGCAGCCGGCGGTTCCGCTCGAGCAACCCCGGGATGCGTGGAAGGACCTCTCGACCAGGGAATACCGTCCCGTCACGGTGATGGGACGGTTCAGACACGAGGACGAGCGCCATCTTTTCGCGACGGACCACGGCGAAATGGGCTGGTACATCTACACGCCGCTCGAGACGCAAGGCGGTCATATCGTGTTCGTCAATCGCGGTTTCGTGCCCGATGCGCTCAAGGCGCCATCGAGCCGCGCGGCGGGTGAGATCACGGGAGAGGTGACTGTCAGCGGGCTCATGCGCCTGCCCGGCGTGAAAGGCTTTTTCGACGCCGATGCCGATCAGGTGCGCAATGTCTGGCTATGGCGAGACCTCGCAGGCATGACCGGCTCGCTGCCCGAGGGCGATCGCGCTCGCGTATTGCCGTTCTTCGTCGATGCGGCGGCCGAACCCGCCAATCCGGGAGGCTGGCCGAGGGGTGGCGTGACGCGTCTCGACATCCCGAACCGGCATCTCGAATACGCGCTGACGTGGTTTGGTCTTGCCGTGACGCTCGTTGCCGTGTTTGCGGCCTTCGCCTGGCCCAGGCTGCGGCAGAGCAAAGGACCTGCGTCGCCAGAGTAGAGAAATCGGCCAGCTTTCTCGCGACACGATGGGCGGTCAGCTATAAATAGACGCTGCAGGTCTGTCTAACAGACGCTCCCATACAACCCAGGACTGCAAGTACGTGACCTACATTTCCACCCGGGGCGAAGCGGCCTCACTGTCGTTCGAGGATGTGCTGCTCGCAGGGCTTGCGCGCGATGGCGGGCTCTATGTGCCGCAGACGTGGCCGACGCTTTCCGCGGAGAAAATCGCCTCGTTTGCCGGCATGCCCTTCTCCGACGTTGCTGTGGAGGTGATGACGCCGTTTGTCGGGGACTCGATCGACAGGCCGACGCTTAAGGCGATGGCACAAGAGGCTTATGGCCGCTTCGGACATCCAGCGGTTACGCCTCTCGTGCAGATTGATCGTAACCGCTGGGTGCTCGAACTGTTTCATGGGCCGACGCTCGCGTTCAAGGACGTGGCGATGCAGCTTCTTGCGCGCCTCATGGATCATGCGCTCGCCAAGCGCGGTAAACGCGCGACGATTGTCGGCGCCACGTCGGGCGATACGGGCGGCGCGGCTATCGAAGCGTTTCGCGGGTCATCGCGCGTCGATGTCGTGATCCTGTTTCCGGACGGGCGCGTGTCGGACGTGCAGCGGCGCATGATGACAACGCCGACGGAAGCCAACGTGCACGCGGTGGCGGTCAAGGGCACCTTTGACGATTGCCAGTCGCTGGTGAAGGCCATGTTCAACGATCACGCGTTCCGCGATCGCATGGGATTGTCGGGCGTGAACTCCATCAACTGGGCTCGCATCGTGGCGCAGATGACGTACTATTTCGTCGCCGCCGTCGCGCTCGGTGCGCCGCACCGGCCGGTGACGTTTGCGGTTCCGACCGGCAACTTCGGCGACATTCTCGCGGGCTGGGTTGCGAAGCGCATGGGGCTTCCCATTGAGAAGCTCATCGTCGCGTCTAACGAGAATGATATCCTGCCGCGCGCGCACGCTACGGGCGTGTATGAAATGCGCGGCGTCAAGGAAACGTCGTCACCCTCGATGGACATCCAGATCTCATCGAACTTCGAGCGTTATCTTTTCGAAGCATCCGGACGCGACGCCGGGTTCATCCGCGGCGCGATGGGCGCACTTGCGCAGGGTGGCCGCTTCGAGCTCGGCAAATGCGCGGCTTCCTTCCAGGCAGAGTTCGGCGCGGCTTCGGCCAGTGAAGCCGACGTTGCGGACGCGATCCGGCGCACGAAGGCCGAGAGCGGTTATCTTCTCGATCCACATACGGCCTGCGGGTTCGTTGCGCTCGAACGGGGCGCGCCGCAATCGGCGACTCCCTCCGTCGTGCTTTCGACGGCGCATCCCGCCAAATTCCCGGATGCCATGGAGCGCATCACCGGCGAGCGGCCGGGCTTGCCGCCGAGGCTTTCCGCTCTCCTGACAGATCCCGAGCGGTTTCCGGTGGTCGAAAACGATCTCGCGGCCGTTAAGAGCTTGGTCGAGGGCGCAGTGCGGACGGCAGCAGGTACTCCATGACGGAAGAGGTCACGCGGCTCCCCAACGGACTGACCGTCGTTACCCACACGATGCCGCATCTCGAGACGACGTCGCTCGGCCTTTGGGTCAGCGTCGGATCACGACACGAAGCGCCGCAAGAGAACGGCATCTCGCATTTCCTCGAGCATATGTCCTTCAAGGGCACCGCATCCCGCACGGCGCAGGCCATCGCCGAGGAGATCGAGGCCGTCGGAGGGGAGCTCAACGCCGCAACGGGCCTTGAGACGACCTCCTATTTCGCGCGCGTGCTCAAAGGGGACGAAGGCGTCGCGCTGGAGCTTCTGGCGGATATTCTGCTCAATTCGAGTTTTTCCAAGGACGAGCTCGAGCGGGAACGCGAGGTGATCCTGCAGGAGATTGCCGGTACACGGGACAGCCCGGACGATATCGCGTTCGAACTGGTGAACGAGGCGGCCTATCCGGGGCAGGCCCTCGGACGGACGATCCTTGGCCCCGCGGAGAACGTGCGGCGGTTCACGTCAGCCGATCTTTCTGCCTTTCTCGCCAAGCACTACCGCCCGCAGCGGATGGTGCTGTCCGGGGCGGGGGCAATCCTGCACGCGTCACTGGTTCGCCACGCTGAAGCCCTATTCGGGGGGCTCACTCCGGACGAGAGCGCGGGGGAGGAGCAAGCTCAGTATTTGGGCGGCGTTCGCTGGCATCAAAAGCGCTTCGAACAGAGCCATGTCGTGCTCGCGTTCGAGGCCCCCTCCTATCGTGACAATGCGTATCTGACGGCGCAGGTTTTCTCGGGTCTGTTCGGCGGCGGAATGTCATCCCGTCTGTTTCAGGAAGCCCGGGAGAAGCGAGGCCTTTGCTATTCGATTTATTCGTCCGCCTGGGGCCTGAGCGATACGGGTTTGCTCGCGGTGCACGCGGCGACGGGAACTGAGATGATGCGCAGCCTGATCGACGTCACGGCAACGGAACTCGGCGATCTGGCAGCCCGCGGGCCGTCGGATGCGGAGCTTCACCGCGCGAAAGCTCAGCTCAAGGCGGGTCTGCTAATGAGTCTCGAATCATCTTCGGCGCGTGCGGAGCAGATGGCTCGCCACCTGCTCGCCTACGGCCGGATCGTCGGGAGTGATGAGCTGATCCGCAAGGTCGATGAGGTTTCTGCCGAGGACGTCGGGCGTTTCGCGCAGCAGCTCCTCGCGGGAAGATCATCGGTTGCCGTCGTCGGGGCCGGTAAGGCCTCGGAGACGCTGGCATCGGAGGCGGAAAAGCGCATGGGCCGCGGATCGGTCAGCTCGGAGGCGAAGACAGCCTGATGGCGTTCCTGAGGGCCGGAAATTCGTCGGAGTGGGCGGTAATCCAGGGCCGCGGCGTCTGGCTGCGCCCGCCGCTGGTCGGTGACTACGGACCTTGGGCGGAGCTTCGCGCGCTGAGCCGGGCTCACCTCGTGCCTTGGGAGCCCGCCTGGCCTCGCGACGACCTCTCGAAGAGCGCCTACAGGCGGCGCATTCGTCATTATCAGCGCGAGGCGCGCGACGACCTCGGCTACGCGTTTCTGCTTTTCGAATCCGAACACGACAAGCTGGTCGGTGGCGTCACGCTTTCGAACGTGCGTCGCGGCGTGACCCAATCGGCAATGCTCGGCTACTGGCTGGGGCTGCCGTTCGTCGGCAAGGGGTACATGACAGCCGGCGTGCGCGCCGTGCTGCAGCATGCTTTCGAGACGTTGAGGCTGCATCGCGTCGAAGCGGCCGCGCAACCGTCCAACGGGCGTTCCGTCGGCGTTCTCGAACGGACGGGATTTTCCGAGGAAGGGCTCGCCAGGCGCTATCTCAAGATCAACGGTCTTTGGCAGGATCACCTGCTGTTCGCGATTTTGGCTGAGGATTGGATGATGCGGGAGGGCAAGGCGTGAAACGCTTTTTCCTCCAGGCCTCCAACCTGCGCCTCATCGCGATGGTATTGCTCGCATTGGCGGGGCTCATGGCGCGGGCAGAGCCTGCGCTTGCGCTCAAGGCCATCGAGATCGGCTCGGACCAGGGCCGTGTCGAGATCACGACGCTCGGCGAACTCTATGAATCGCGCGGTGACAGCCTGCAGGTCGAAACGGCCGCAGGTGCCGACGGTCTTGCGGGCCGTATGTCCGTCGATGCGGTGACGTCCGGCACCAACCCCAATTGGGTGGTGTTCGCGCTCACGAACCCTTCCGACAAGCCGGTGGAACGCTGGCTCTCGGCCGACCGCTACAGCATCATCGGCTCGGGCATCGTATGGCCCGATCTCGACGCTCGGCGCATCGAAGCCGTGACGCCCTCGATCGGCTTCGTGCCGGAACGCATCAAGAGCGACCGCGCCGATCTCTTCCGCATCACGCTCGAACCCGGGCAGACGATCACCTATGTCGCCGAGCTTTCGTCGGAGCGTTTCGCGCGGCTCTATCTCTGGAAGCCGCTCGACTACGAAACCAAGGTTTCGGACCGGCAACTGTTCAACGGCGTGATGCTGGGCCTCACGGGCCTGCTCGCGATCTTCCTCACGGCGATCTTTGCGGCCAACCATAAGCTGGTGTTCCCGGCTGCGGCGCTGGTCGCTTGGTGCGCGCTTGGTTATCTCTGCGTCGACTTCGGCTTCTTCCATAAGCTCTTCCTGCTCAAGCCGGAGGCGAATGCCGTCTACCGTGCGGCGACGGAAGCGGCGCTCGCGGCGAGCCTCGTCGTATTCCTGCATGTCTTTTTGCGGCTCGCGCTGTGGCACGGTCTGATCAGAATGCTGATCACGGTGTGGCTGCTGGCGCAGTTCTCACTCATCGCGGTTGCGATCATCGATCCGCGTCTTGCGGCGACGTTTGCGCGGCTGTCGTTCGGCTTCATCGGCGTCACTGGCACCGGCCTGATCGCTTATCTGGCGTTGCGCGGGCAGGATCGCGCGCTTTCGCTCGTGCCGACATGGATCCTGTTTCTCGTCTGGCTTTTCGGTGCGGCGGTCGCGCTTTCCGGCAAGCTTTCGGGCGAGGTGGTCGCCTTCGGCCTCGTCTCGGGGCTCGTGCTCATCCTCGTGTCGATCGGCTTTACGGTCACGCAATATGCGTTCCGTGCGGGAGAGCCCGTCTATGGCGCGGCGCCATCGGAGCTGCAGGCGCGCTCGATCGCGGTCGACGCGTCGGGAGCCGCAGTATGGGAATGGAACGCGCGCCGTGACGAGGTGAAGGTCAGCCCCGGTGTGGAGCTGCTGTTGGGTCTTTCGCCGGGCGATCTTTCCACCCGAACCGATGAGTTCTTGCGTCATCTCCATCCCTCCGACCGCGAGCGCTTCCGGCTGGCGCTGTTCACGGTTCAGGAGCGTCGCGACGGCAAGGTGCAGTGCGACTTCCGCTTGCGGCAGGCGGACAACAATTATCGCTGGTTCGAACTCGAGGCGTCCGGCGTTCCCGGCACGGATCCGCGCTCGTTCAAGTGCGTCGGTCTCATTCGCGACGTGACGGACAGCAAGCGGGCGCATGAACGCCTGCTTTACGACGCGGTGCACGACAGCCTGACGGGGCTTCCGAACCGGGAGCTTCTTCTCGATCGTTTGCACGTGGCGATGGCGCGCGCGAAAGCCGAGCCGCAGATCCGTCCAACCGTGCTCATCATCGACATCGACAAGTTCACGAGCCTCAACTCCTCGCTGGGTCTCGTACTTGGTGACAGCCTGTTGCTTACGATCGCGCGACGCCTGCAGCGTCACCTCGGTCCCCATGACACGCTGGGTCGGATCGCAGGCGATCGTTTTGCTCTGCTTCTGCTTGCCGATCAGCCAGTCGCGGAGTTGGCGCAGCACGCAGAGCGCATCCGCCGCTCGCTGCGGTCGCCGATCAAGATTGCGGGCCAGGAGATCGTGCTCACCGGGTCGATCGGCATTGCCGTTTATGACGGCGAAGAGACGAACCACGCCGACCTTCTCAAGAAGGCGGAGATCGCGATGTTCCGCGCCAAGCGCGCGGGAGCCGATCGGATCGAAGTGTTCTCTCCGGAGATGCGTGGAGACCAGGACGAACTGCGCGTTCTCGAAGCCGACCTGCGCCGTGCGATGGAGAAGAACCAGCTTCGCGTCGCCTACCTGCCGATCATCTATCTGCCAACCGAGGAGCTTGCCGGCTTCGAGGCGGTGGCGCGCTGGGATCATCCGAAGCTCGGCGCGATCGACCCTGCTTCATTCGTGCCGTTCCAGGAGGACACGGATCTCAGGGCGAAGCTCGGCACCTATCTTCTGCAGCGTGCGACGCGTGACGTCGTACAGTGGCACAAGGAATTTCCGCGCGCCGATGCGCCGCTTTTCGTCAGCGTCAACATCTCGTGCAACAACCTTTTCCGACAGGATGTCGTGCAGGAAATCCGTCACATGCTGGGTCGCGCCGTCGTGCCGAAGGGCACGATCCGCATCGAGGTGACGGAGCAGGTGACACTCGAAAATCCTGAGCAGTCCACGGAGGTGCTGGAATGGCTGCGGAGCGCGGGCGCTGAAGTCGTTCTCGATGAGTTCGGTATCGGCTATTCGTCCTTCTCCTATCTCGAACGGCTGCCGTTCGACACGATCAAGCTCGATCAGGCTTTCATGCAGGCGGGCGCCGTCAAAGGCGGCAACGACAGCGCGCTTGTTCGCTCGATGGTGGCGCTTGCGCACGAACTCGGGAAGAAGGTCGTCGCGAAGGGTGTCGAGGCGGTCAACGAAGTGGGCTTCCTGCGCTCCATCGAATGCGAGTACGCGCAAGGACCTTACTGCGGTAATGCCATCGCGGAGACGGAAGTCGCCCAGGTGCTGGCTCAGGTCAGAACGAGCGAGAACAAGATCAAGCCGGTCGGCGTGTTCCGGCCGAAGCAGAAAAAGAAGAGCGGAAAGTCGCAGTCGTCCGGTGCGAGGAAGCCTGATGCTGCTGTGGCGGCTTCGTCAGCAACGCCTCAGAACGGCGCGGAAGCAGCCGCTTCTTCTTCTCCGCCGATGCCGAATGGTGCAGGCCTCAACGGATCGCGTCCGCATGCGACCAACGGAGCGCATCCGGCACAGCCGCCGGCAGCGAGCGGTACCGCTGCTTCGTCGCAACGACGCGGCCGTTTGCGTCAGGAGCCCGCCGCGAATGGATCGCATGGGGCCGATGGTTCGTCCCAGATACCGATGCCGCCTCCGATGATGCCGCCGCCCGTGCCAGCGGCGGTTCCAAAAACGCAGGCCGCTCCCGCGCCACCGCCTTCGGCAAGCCTTGGAGCGCGTCTCGCAGATGTGCTGCCGGATGTCGCCTCTTCTGATCCGTCGGCTCGGCCGAGCGGAAACGGAAAGAGCAGGTTGCCCCAGCCTCCGCCGACCACACTCGCGGGTGCAGGTGGAGGTGTTCCTCTGCCGCCGATACAATCGATGGACCCGCCGCCGCCATTGCGTCCGATCGAGCCGCCGCCGGTGCCTCCGACACCTGCATTCGCCGGACCACCGCCTGTCGTAACGGCGCCAGCGTCACCACCGATGCCTCCGCAAGGATTGGATGTGCGTCCGATGGCGCCTCAGCCACCGCCGCCTCAATTGCCGCCGCTTGGATCAGCACCCGCAGCAGCGCATCCGCAGGTGCATCCGTTCCCTCCGCCGCTCAGCTCGAACGGCGCGGGATCGCCGGCTGCCGGCCCAGGACTGAGCGCGGCTCCGCGTCAGCCGACGACACCTCCGCGGCCGGCTGCGCCTTCGCAATCCGCGTCCGGACCCGCGCATCCGAGCAACGGGCGTGCGCCGGCCGAACCTGATTTCTCCAACTTGCCGCCGGCAATCGCGGAGAGCCTTGCGCGGCTCGCGGGTGTTTCGCGCAAATAACTCTGCCTTGATGGGAGATCGCGTCTCTACGCGAGGCACGCGCTCACGCGTGCCCGGCGTCGCTCACGAGATGAGATGGGTCGACGCCAATCTTGGCGAGGGCGCGCGTGTACTTCCCGTCGATGTCGGGATCGAACAGCAGGCTGAGATCGGGCGGGCAATGCAGCCAGCCGTTGGCCTGGATCTCGCTTTCGAGCTGACCCGCGGACCAGCCCGCATATCCGAGAGCGAGCATGGCGTGGACGGGGCCTTCTCCTTGAGCAATCGCTTTCAGGATCTCGATCGATGCGGTGAGGCTGACGTCATGATCAATGGGCAGCGTCGATTCACTCGAATGGTAATCCGCTGAATGGAGGACGAAGCCGCGTCCGGTCTCGACCGGGCCGCCGACGTGAACCTGCCGCTCGAAGATATCGTTCGAGATGCCTTCCTCGGCGCCGTTGGTGATAATGCCGAGGCGCTCGAGCAGATCGGGGAAGCTGATGTGGTCTGCGCGGTGATTGATGATGAGGCCCATGGCTCCGTCATCGGAATGGGCGCACATATAGATCACCGACCGGGCGAAGCGGCGATCCGTCATCAGCGGCATGGCGACAAGAAGCTGTCCTTTGAGACTGCTTTCGCCGCGCTTTCTCCGCTTTGTCCTCGGCGTGGTCATGAAGAGAGAGTATCCCCCGAAGCCTGCGCCTGTGAAGCCGAGAAATCCAAGCTCTTCCAACGATTCGTCGTGTTCAAATATGTTCGAGTCCCAATCTAAAAATCGGCAGCGAATGTGCTACATGCTCATGCAAGCGCCGGTATTTCAGCGTCCGAGCCCAAGATGAGCCCCAAAAAGCGCATTCTACAAACTACCTTGAAGATCATATTTGCTTTTGTCGTGGCGTCTTCAAGCACGGCAACGGTCGCGATAGCGGCCAGTTCGCCATGGATCGCAGGTCACAAGGCCAAGGTGCGCCTGGTTTCGGGCGGCGCTGCGGGTGCGGAGGCGGGTTCCAGCCTGGCCTTCGTCCAGATCGCGCTTGAACCTGGATGGAAAACGTACTGGCGGACGCCGGGCGATGCCGGCGGTTTGCCACCCTCGTTCGATTGGTCGAACTCGACGAACGTTGCGAACGCGACGGTGGAGTTTCCGGCACCGCGGCGTTTCACAGACAAGTCGGGCAGCACGATCGGCTACCATGACGTGGTGGTGCTGCCGGTGACCGTCACGCCGAAAGATCCGGGTGCGCCCGTTTCGCTCGTACTCGGACTGCACTACGGGATCTGCAAAGAGATCTGCGTACCGGTCGAGGCGGAACTCGCTCTCAAGCTGCCGCACGACGAAAGCGAAGCCCTTCCGGCCGAGATCGAGGAAGCCCTGAAGCTGATCCCACGTCCCCAGGACAAACTCGCTGCCGGTGACCCGGTTCTCATGGCTGCAACCGCCAAGCTCGACGGCGCGGAGCCCAGGATCAACATCGAAGCCCGGTTCCCGGATGGTGCCGCCGGCGCGGATGCCTTCGTCGAGGCGCCCGATGGGGCGTTCATTCCATTGCCCCAGCAAGTGGGAAAGACTGACAGCTCGGGCCGGGCTCTCTTCGAAGTGCCGCTCGGGGCGGATATCGATCTCCCCGGGCTCAAGGGCAAAACGCTTACGGTGACGCTCGTGAGCGACACCGGCGCCTCATATGCAACGTTCGTCGCCGAGTGATCGGCTGCTCGCGACAAGACAGCAGGAGAGAGATGATGAGCATCAATGTCGGCGACAGGCTGCCCGAAGCCACATTTACGATTTCCACGGGCGAGGGGCCGAAGCAGGTCTCGTCAGGCGAGCTGTTCAAGGGCAAGACCGTCGTGCTTTTTGCGGTGCCCGGTGCCTTCACGCCGACCTGCAGCGAGCAGCACCTGCCGGGTTTCGTGGCGTTGGCCGATCAGCTTCGGTCGAAGGGCGTGACGGCGATCGCGTGCACCTCCGTCAACGACGTGTTTGTTCTCGACGCATGGGCCAAGGCCCGGAACGCCAAGGACGACATTACTATGTTGGCGGATGGAAACGGCGACTTCGCCAAGTCCTTGGGACTCGATATTGATTTGTCGAAGTTCGGTTTGGGTCTCAGGTCAAAACGGTATGCGATGGTGCTGGAAGACGGGGTTGTGAAGTATCTCGCCGTCGAAGACAGTCCGCCTGAACATATCAAGGCTACAGCGGAAAAAGTGCTCGCCTCGTTCTAAGTATATCCTGCAATTTTTTACTTGAGAAATACTTAGCAACCGCAGGTTTTGCCTGCGGTTTTCCGGCGTGGACATATTGACGCGCTTGCCTTCCGTTTCCTTGTTTCGGCCCTGTGCTTATGCGACTGGCGGCGTTGTTCAGTAAGCATTGAGTAAGCATGTACAGGGGAACCACAAGATGACCAAGACCGTCTTCGCCGTCGCGGCGACGCTGATTGTGTTCGCGTGCGCGACGCAAGCGGACGCTCGTCCGTCTCGTGACACCAGCTGGAATCCATTCGTTCAGCAGTCGGCCGCTGAACGCTCTCACGCCGAACGCCCGAGGGCCAATCGCGAGCGTCGCGCTTCGCGCCAGCACGGCCAGCGTGCACGTTATGCGCAGCGCAGCCGCCAGGAGCGTCACCGCTACGCCAGCACGACCGAATCTTACAACACGGGCGCCCATCGCGGCGGAGCCGGCGCGCGCCCGCGTGCCTGGTGCGGATGGTGGATGCGCACGCAGCGCGGTGGCGGTGCCCATCTCAACGTCGCCTGGAACTGGAGCAAGTGGGGCCGCCCGAGCAGTCCGCAGGTCGGCGCGGTCGTCGTCTGGCGTCACCATGTCGGCGAGATCGTCGGTCGCGCTCCGAACGGCCAGTGGCTGGTTCGCTCCGGAAACGATGGCAATGCCGTGCGGACGCGCGCCCGCTCGGTTTCCGGTGCCGTGTTCCGTATGGGCTGATCAGTCACCCGACGGACGGATTTCCAGCAAGACCGCCTGCCGGAGCCTCCGGCGGGCGGTCTTTTCTTATCAGGCCCGCTTTATCTTGAATTCGGCCATGCCTTCGCGGGCGAGCTCGTCCGCGCGCTCGTTTTCCGGGTGACCAGCGTGGCCCTTGATCCAGTGCCACGTGATGCGGTGCTGGCTTCGCGCCTGCTCTAGCCGTTGCCAGAGCTCGGCGTTCTTCACCGGCTTCTTATCGGCGGTACGCCAGCCGTTGCGCTTCCAGCCGTGGATCCAGCTCGAAATGCCGTTCCGGACGTAGGCGCTGTCGGTATAGAGGTCTGCCTCGACGCCGGATTTCAGGGCTTCGAGCGCTGAAATGGCGGCCATCAGCTCCATGCGATTGTTGGTCGTCAGTGCCTCGCCGCCTTTGATTTCCTTGCGGTGGTCGCCCCAGATCAGGATGGCGCCCCAGCCGCCCGGACCCGGATTTCCCGAGCAAGCGCCGTCCGTATAGATCTCGATCTTCTTCTGGGTCTCGCTCACGTGATGATGGCCTCCAGCCCGTATTCGCTCGCCTGTTTGACCTCCTGATGGAACCGCAGACGGCGGACATAAGCGTTCGGGTCGTGGGGCTTCACGAGTGCATTGGGATCGGTGTGCAGCCAGTCGTGAGCGCGCGTGAGCAGGAAACGCAGTGCAGCGCCGCGGGCGAGGATCGGGAAGGCCTGATATTCGGCGGCCGTCAGAGGCCGCAGCGACTGATACGCATTGAGAAGCGCGCGCCCCTTCGTGGCGTTGAAGGAGAAGTCCGCCTCGAAGCACCAGGCGTTGAGGCAGATCGCGAGATCGTAGGCCCACGCGTCGTTGCAGGCGAAATAGAAATCGATCAGGCCGGAGAGCGTCTCGCCGACGAAGAAGACGTTGTCCGGGAAGAGGTCGGCGTGAATGACGCCCGAAGGCAGCCTTTTGGGCCAGGCGCGGTCGAGATAGGCGAGCTCATAGTCGATGAGCGTCTTGAGGCCGGGCGCGATCTCGTCGGCGCGAGATGAAAAACGGTCATAAAGGTCGTGCCAACCCGCGAGGCCGAGCGCGTTCTCACGCACCATGGGAAAGCTCTGGCCAGCGATATGCAGCTCGGCGAGTGCGCTGCCGACGGCGGCGCAATGGGCTGTGCGCGGGCGGCGCGGCCATACGCCTTCGAGGAACGTGACGATCGCCGCCGTCCGGCCGGAGATCTGCGACAGCATCTCACCGTTCTGGTTGCGGACGGGTTGCGGACAGGAGATGCCGCGTTTGTTCAGGTGCTCGAGCAGGCCGAGGAAGAAGGGCAGATCCGCCGGGTTCACGCGGCGCTCGTAGAGCGTGAGAATAAAGGTGCCGTTCGTCGTGTTGACGAGGAAGTTGGTGTTCTCGACGCCCTCGGCGATGCCCTTGTACGACAGAAGCTCGCCCAATCCGTAGTCGGCTATGAGCGGCGCCAAGTCGTCGTCGGTCACTTCCGTATAAACGGCCATGGAATCGCTATCTCGCTGAGCGGCAAAGGGTGTCCGTCGATTATTTGCCCACAGCGGCCGGGTCAAGCCGCAAGGTTGATTTCCCGGATATTGCGGATCAGGCGGCGGGTTCGCGAAGCTCGCGCGGTACGTTGAAGGCGATGCGCTCGTTGGCGGTTGTCACCTGCTCTATAGAAACCGTGTAGCGCTCCTTCAGCGCTGTGATCACCTCGTCGACGAGCGTTTCCGGGGCGGAGGCTCCGGCTGTCACACCCACCGCTCCGATGCCGTCGAATGCTTCCCACGGAATATCGGTCGAACGCTGAATCAGCACGGCTTTGGGGCAGCCCGCGCGCTCGGCGACCTCGACAAGGCGTAGCGAGTTGGACGAGTTCGGCGCGCCAACAACGATGACAAGATCGACCTTGTCGGCTATCGCCTTGACGGCGGCCTGCCGGTTGGTGGTCGCATAGCAGATATCCTCTTTGTGAGGACCCACGATGGCGGGGAAGCGACGCTTCAGGACGGCGACGATATCCGCCGTGTCGTCCACGGAAAGCGTGGTCTGCGTCACATAGGCGAGGCGCGACGGGTCCTCGGCCTCGAAGGCCTCGGCGTCGGCAACGCTCTCGACCAAGGTTACCGCTCCGCCCGGAAGCTGCCCCGTGGTGCCTTCGACCTCGGGGTGGCCAGCATGGCCGATGAGCACGATATCGCGGCCCTCGGTGTGGTGGCGGCTTGCCTCCATGTGCACCTTGAAAACCAGAGGGCAGGTGGCATCGATGGCGAACATGTTGCGAGATTTTGCAGCCAGTGGCACGGACTTAGGTACGCCATGTGCCGAAAAGATCACAGGCTGGGCCGTGTCTGGAATCTCGTCCAGCTCCTCCACAAAAACGGCACCTTTGGCCTTCAATGACTCGACCACGTACCGGTTGTGAACGATCTCGTGGCGGACATAAACCGGGGCGCCGAACTTCGCCAATGCCAGCTCGACGATTTGGATCGCCCGGTCGACGCCCGCGCAGAAGCCGCGTGGGGCGGCCAGCAGGACGTTGAGCGGCGGACGCGGCTCTTGCAGCTTCTGGGGCTCTTTCTCGGGCTCTGTGGGCTCAGCGCTGTGAAGGGGCATAGAAGCAGGGGCCTCGGTGTGCTGCGGCGTAAACGATGTGTGTCAACGGGAGCGATCGCTTTGTGGTTCGAGACAAGGGTGCTAGAGCTTGAATCGATCGTCCAGGCATCATAACGGCGCGACGGTGAGGGGGAAACCTCGCGACGGCCGGACAAGGTTCGGGGATTATGCGGATCGGAGCGGAATGACGCAATCTGTCATGATGAAGTGGGGCGTCATGACGAGGCTCGGCCGGTGCGCCGGCGTCGCCGCGGCACTTTTTGCCGCGGCTTCGGTCAGCGGCTGCGGCATGGGCTCGGTCACCTCCGGTCTTGGAAGCAGCATTCTCGGCGGAGGCTCGAGTTCAGAGCCGACAAGCGTCAGCGAGCAGGATTTGATCGCGGCCGCAAAGGCTGGCGGTGACGGAGCTCCCGCTTTTTCGGGCGGTGATTCTCAGCCGGGTTGCCCGCGCTTCGTGCCTTGGCCGCGCGACAGTTATCTCACAATCTATGAGCCGGGCCGTGTCGGCGATGGGCTTGCGATCATGCATCGCGGCGAGATCACCAAGACCGCGCGCGAGTGCCACATGAACGGCTCGCAGGTTACCGTGAAGTACGGCTTCTCGGGCCGCATCCTTCTCGGACCGCGTGGTCATTCGGGGCCCATCTCGTTGCCGATCAACGTGTTCGTGCAGGACAGCGGCCGGCAGAAGATCACCGAGGATAAGCTGCGGGTGGACGCGACTGTCGCCGTGGAGAATCCGATCGGATACTTCTCGGCTGTGCGCACCGTAACGTTCAACGTTCCCGAGGGTGCGCGTCCCGGCGAGTTCGAGGTGTTCGTCGGCTTCGACCGGAGTACGCCGAACGCCGGCTAGCGGCGAGCGCGTCGCACTGTGCCGCCGGTAACACGCCGTTTGCGGCCTATTGCTAAGATGATGGGATATCGACATCCGCTCGAGCCCATCTCATGCGCATTCCCGCGATCTGGTCCGATACCTCAAATTTCCTCTGGCTGATTGTCGTCCATCTCCTGTTTGGGATCGTGGGCTTCATGGGCTTCGGCGCGACGATGGGCGCCGTCAAACTTCTGCGCACGGGTCAGCAGCCCGTCGGGGTCGCGCTCCTGCTCATCCTGTTTGGGCTCTTTCTGATCGCGATCGGTGTCGGCTTTTTCTACCATCTCTATGTTTCAGGCCCGGCCCGGAAAGCCGCGCGAGACGAGGCGATCAAGCGCTTTCCCGATCAGCCGTGGATGCTGAGGGCCGACTGGGCTTCGCGCCGGATGACAGACCGCGCGAGCCTTGGCGTTTCGATCTTCATGTGGATCTGGTGTGGCGGGTGGTGGGGCGCGATCGCGCTCATCTGGTCGCTTAACAGCGACAAGATCATCGCGGCCGCGAAACAATCCTACGGGGAAGCCGCGCTCGGGATGGTGTTTCCGATTTGCGGTCTGATCGGCGTGGCGGTAGCGAGCAAGATGACGTTGCACTGGTGGCGCTACGGGCATTCGATGCTCAGGATCGATACCTTGCCGGGATACCTGGGCGATCGCTTCCGTGGGTCCATCGCAGCCAAATTGCTCATGCGTCCGGCGAGCCCGCTCATCGTGCAGCTCGTTTGCGAAGAGGTGCTTTGGGTGACGAGGTCGCGTGGCGGACGTACATCGCGGGAGCGCACAGCAGAGGTTCTTCACGACGCGGGCATCGAACTCGAGCCGAACCGCGTGCTGTGGTCCAAGAACGGTGCGACGACGATCCCAATCGATGTGGCGCTGCCCGCTCAGAAGCCGCCAAGCGACATCGATGACGAGGGCAATGGCATCGTGTGGACGCTGTGCGTCCGAACGACAGACAAAGTGGACAAGGGTCTCGGCTACAGCAGCCAGTTCGAGATCCCCGTGTTTGCGCGGGGTTAGGCACTTTCCAGAAGTTTTGCAGCGGACGTGTTCGGTGCGCCGAGCTCCCGGATGCGCTGGGTGAAGACGGCGCGCAGCGGCTCGTCAATGTCGCGCATGGCGTTGGTGACGATTTCGCCGAAGGGGTCCGGAAAGATGAATTTGTCATAGCCGTCCGTTCCCTCGATGAAATCGAAGAGGCGGCCTTTCTGCAGTTTCTCGTAGTAGACGGCAAACTTGCCGACGTAGTCGCGGTGATGAACGCGCTCGACGGCGGCGAACTGATGTTCGTCGGTGGCGAGAAACGCGAGACGGCGGCAGACGTAGCGATAGACCGCAAGCTCGCGATCGGTCGTGACGATGCGTTGCTGTGCGTTGGTCGCTTCCTCGATCGACGCGTCCGGGATCTGCGCTTTGCGTTGACGCAGCTTTTCCAGAACCGGCATCACGAGCGCATCCTCGAAGGCGTTGCGAACCATGCTGCTATAGCGGGTCTCGATCGACGTGCGCCGCACGTTCTTGACGCCAACGCGCTGGAGAACGATGCGGCAGAACTCGTCCGATGGTTCTCTGACCTCCTCCATCAAAACGGTGCGCAGCCGCTTCACGATCAGGCGTTCTCCCGCGGCTTCTGCAATGGCATCGGGATTGAAGTTGGATCTGGTCAGGAGAAACAGTGCTTCTAGCACGTCGGCCGGGATGGGTGCGCGTGCGGCGGCCTCGAGGTCGAGGGTGACGAAGGGCTCGGCATCCATGATGTTTGGCGTTTCGCAATCGACGAAAAATTCGAAGCGCAGGCCGTCGCTAAGGATGCCGAGCCGGACGGTGGGGAGTGCCGAGAAGTAGGCGCGCAACTGGCCACGGTTGGCGGCAAGGTCCGTTCCCCGCTTCTTGCATTCGATGGCGATGATCGGAATGCCATCCTTGAGGACGACGTAGTCGACGCGTTCCTGCATCTCGGAGCGGAAGTCGGCTGCGTGCTCGGGCTGAACGACGAACGGATCGGTGTAGTCGTAGCCAAGAGCCCCGATGACCGGGAGGATGAGATAGAGCTTGGTGCTCTCCTCGTTGGCGCACGCCGATTTGATCTGGGCCGAGCGCTCGGCGATGGCTGCGAGGCTGGCTTGAAGGTCGCCGAGCGTTTCCATGGCGGTCTCTCGAGGCAAACGCGAAGCACGAATCGTTCGCTCGATTACAGCATTCGGGTGAGGCCGCTTCCAACGTTCAGATATCGAACGATCCGATTTGTGCACACAAGTCGATTAAGGGCGGGCAACAAAAAAGCCGGGCTTTAGGGCCCGGCTTTTCATTTTCCATTTCTGGGGACAGCTCAGTTGAGCTTGCCCTTGAGGTCGCGAATGGCGCTGTCGACGAGCGGCGCGCCCGATTCTCCGGCCAGCTTCGCCTTGAGGATGCCTTCCGAAGCCTTAACGGCCAGGTCGACAGCAGCGGCGCGGACGTCAGCCACGGCCTGAGCCTCAGCACGGGCGATCTTTTCTTCGGCCGACTTGGTGCGGCGTTCAACCTGCTCGGCCAGGGCCTTGCGGGTTTCGGTGGCAAGGCTCTCGGCCTCGCGCTTCGCAGCTTCGACGATGGACTTCGCTTCGTCCTCGGCCTCACGCGTCTTGCGCTGGTAGTCGGCAAGAAGCTGCTGGGCCTCCTCGCGCAGGCGGCGGGCTTCGTCGAGTTCGTTGCGGATGGCGTTGGCGCGTTGGTCGAGCGCCTTGCCGATCATGCCGGGAACGCCCTTCCAGACTAGAAGGCCGGCAAAGAGCAGAAACGAGACCAGAACCCAGAATTCGGGTAGTGCGGGGTTCAGCATCATGTCCTCACTTGCTGCCGGCTGCGGCGAGCGCGCGATCAATTTCGTCCTTCGAGGCATTGGCGTTCGAAAGTGCACCAACGATAGCCGTCACGGTGTCGCCAGCGATTTCGTTGACGCTTGCGAGCGCCTTCTCCTTCGTGGCGTTGATGCTGGTCTCGGCGTCGGCCAGCTTCTTGGTGAGCTGGTCTTCGACGGACTTGCGTTCCTTGTCGACCTCGGCGTTCAGCGAGTCCCGCGTCTGGCGGGCAATCGACGACGCGTTGGTGCGCGCATCCGAAAGGGCCTTCTCGTAACCTGCGAGGGCCTTGTCGGTTTCGCCCTTGAGCCGCTCGGCCGCTGCCAGATCACGCTGGATGCGGTCCTTGCGCTCTTCAATCACCTCACCGATGCGCGGCAGGGCGATCTTCGCCATGATCCAGTAAAGGAGCACGAAGGTAACGGCGAGCCAGAAGAGCTGTGGGGCGAAGTCCGGGGCATGAAGCTGCGGAAGGCCGCCCGACTTCGATTCGTCGAGGGCGTCTGCAACGTCAGCACCGACACCAGCCACGTCCGTGGCGAGCACGATCATCGCTGCGATCATGGATATCTCCAGGGCTGAACAGGCGGCGGGCTGGCTTTATCGGACGTTGCCGAAGAAGCGTGCCGCGCCGCCTTGGTCGAGATCAACCGAAGAGGATGATCAGAGCGATGAGGAGGCCGAAGAGGCCCGTTGCTTCAGCAAGAGCGAAGCCGATGAGCAGGTTCGTGAACTGGCCCGGAGCGGCAGACGGGTTGCGGAGCGCGCCCGACAGGTAGTTGCCGAAGATGTTGCCGATGCCGATGCCGGCGCCGATGAGCGCGAAGCAGGCGAGGCCGGCGCCGATGAACTTTGCTGCCTGGGGATCCATGGTCGTCTCCTGGTGTGTTTCTCTGAGTGGTCAAGATTTTTTAGAGCGTGCCATAACCCGATCTCGCGTCGCCGCAAAGCCGGGTTCCGGCACGGTTCTAGTGGTCATGCATGTTGACTGCATCGTTGAGATAGATGCAGGTCAGCACGGTGAAGATGAACGCCTGCAGGAAGGACACGAGGAATTCGAGGCCTGTGAATGCGGCGGTGAAGAGTACGGGTGCGGCCTTGGCGATGAACGGCAGGCTGACAGCGAAGCTCGCGAACACCTTGAGCATCGTGTGGCCGGCCATCATGTTCGCGAAGAGACGAACCGAGAGGCTGATCGGGCGAATGAGGTAGGATACGATTTCGATCGGCACGATCAGCGGCATCAGCCACAGCGGCACGCCATCCGGCACGAAGAGCTTGAGATAGCCCACTCCGTGGCGCGCAAAGCCGATCAGAGTGGCGACGATCCAGACCATCGCAGCAAGTGCGAAGGTCACGATGATATGGCTCGTAACGGTGAACGACCCGGGGATCATACCGATCATGTTCAGGGTCAGAATGAAGATGAAGATCGTGAAGACCCAGGGGAAGTAGCGCATGCCTTCGTGCCCCAGGTTCTCGCGAACGATGTTGGCGACGAATTCGTAGAGGCCCTCGGCGGTCGACTGCAGGCGGCCCGGCACGAGAGAGCGGCCAGAAATCGCGAAGATCAGAAAGCCGGAAATGAGCACAAGCGCCAGCACCATGAATAGTGAGGCGTTGGTGAAAGAGATGTCGTATCCGAACAGCTCAAGCGGAATGAGCCGCTTGATCTCGAACTGAGCCATCGGGCCGTGGTGGTCCGCCGCATGACCCGCTGTTTCTGCCGCTCCAGCCAATGTCCCGTCCCCTGATTCGGCCGCTCTAACCGGGCCGTTTACTTCGCGTCGTCGTCTTCGTCGTCCGGAACCGACTTGGCGCCGCGCTGAAGCGGCTCGGCTTCGGCTTGCAGGCGCCTTGCGGTCCTTACGATGTTCATGAGACCGGCAGCGAAGCCGAGCATCAGGAACACGATCAGCAACCAAGGCCCGGTGCCGAACTGGTCATCCAGCACCTTGCCGATGAACCCGCCGACGGCGATGCCGACAACGAGCTCGATCGAAATCTTCATCGCCTGGCCCAGGGCAGCGCCGCGGGCCCGGTGATCCGGCTCCGGCACCTCGTTTCCACGGGCCTCGGCCTTGACTTTGTCCAGCCGCGCTCCCAAGTCGGAAGCGCGTCTGCGGAACGCCTCCCGTTCCTCCGGAGAAAGCTCGCCACGTGGCCGATTTTCGTCGTCGTTTGACGCCGACATGGAGCTTCCTCTGCCTGCAGGAGACCGCAGGCTGAAACGGCTGGATTACCAACGGCGCGCACCATACCCGGAGGCCAAGCGGTGTCAAGCAAAGGCCACATTTTTGCAAAGCCTCTGGGGGTACGGCGAAACCGCGCAGGCGGGAGCGGCCGGGCTCCCTAAGTAACTCAATATCGACGGGTGTTTTGTCCGGCCAACGGGTTAGGTCCCGGAGGCTGATTCTCCCTCAACCGGCTTCGCGGAACGAGCGGGCCGTTTCAAGGTCTACCGAGACGAGCTGGGAGACGCCCTTTTCGGTCATGGTGACGCCGAACAGGCGATTCATGCGCATCATCGTCATCGGGTGGTGCGTGATGCACAGGAAGCGGGTGGCCGTTTCCTCGGCCATCTTTTCCATCAGCGTACAGAAGCGGTCGACGTTGGCGTCGTCGAGCGGAGCGTCCACCTCGTCCAGCACGCAGATTGGCGAGGGGTTGGTCAGGAACACCGCGAAGATCAGCGAAAGGGCAGTCAGGGTTTGCTCGCCGCCCGAAAGGAGCGAGAGGGTCGCCGGCTTTTTGCCGGGCGGCTTGGCGACGATCTCAAGGCCGCTTTCCAGCGGGTCCTCGCCTTGGACCATCTCGAGCCGGGCTTCGCCTCCGCCGAAGAGCGTTGAGAACAGACGTGCGAAATGACCGTTCACAGTGTTAAAGGCCTCGTCGAGGCGCTTCTTGCCTTCGCGGTTCAATTGCTGGATGGCGCCGCGTAATTTGGCGACGGCCTGCTCGACGTCCTCGCGCTCCGTTTCCATCGTGCTCATCTGCTCGAGGAAGGTTGTCAGCTCGTCATCGGCCTGCAGGTTCACGCCGCCGAGGCGTTCGCGGTCGGCCTTGAGACGCTGCAAGCCCCGATCGGCCTCCGTGAGCGAGGGAATGTTGTCGTTGGTCGTGAGGCCCGACAGCGAGAAGCACTCGTCCGGGGTGACGTTGAGGTTCTCGCGAATGCGGCGCGCTTCCTCTTGGCGCCGCGTGCGCGCGCCTTCGAGGCGCGTTTCGATGCGGGCGCGGCTTT
>JAATOF010004332.1:0-11420 GCA_013170925.1 Podosphaera leucotricha | reverse complement strand
ATATATATACATATATATACCCCAGAAACTTCTCTCAAAGACGAAAATAACCTTACGAAAAATACGAATTTAGAGGAACATTACAATACTAAATTTAACACAGCAGCTCATTCAAGTTTACAAACACGCCAATATACATTGTTCGCCTATAACCTTTATAAAACCCAAGGGTAGTCCGGTTTAACACTTTCAACACTTCAAACAAGAACACTTTAGCTTGTCAAAGAAAGAAACTCTAACAAAATTCCGAAAATACTTGCGGCTAAATGTTGTCTATAGTAATATGCATGGTTTTTACCAATTGCAAAAGCTCTGGCTGATACCATTGAATATGATCCACCATGGCCCGAGAACGATATACACAATCCTAACAAACCCCTTCCCCAATCTTTACTTCAACTTACCAAAAATTCCAGTGAAGAAACTTCTATAGATTCTGTTCAATTACCCGCTATAGATAGAAAGCCAAACAAAACTTTTAATGCCACTTGATCTCCTGAACAAAAACTTGATAATAACCTCCAACCATACCAGAGGGTTCCCTGTACGCTGCCTACACCATACGAGTTGATCGATAAAGTCTTCAATAACCTTAAATCTTATGGGCAAAGTAGGGAGCTTATGGCGTTAACTAAGATGTATTGCGAGAAAAATAAGTATGCAGGCGAACTCACCGAGAGCTTTGTATACAAATTTAATATTTTTATTGATCTCGTGGTTAAAAGTGAATTATCATTAGATACTTACCATTGCTTTCTCAACAATGTTGAAATGAACGGCGTTAGAATATTGTTATTCAAGTTTCCCAGGTATTAATCTTTTCCGAAAAAATCCAGACAAAGAGAAAGGATCTATGTTAAACAAAATAGTCCAACGCCTGCGTGCGATTCAAAGAGGCCTTGATATCGAATATCAAACTGATTCTGCTCTCCGAAAAAAAATAAATTGCAGCATGCAGAGACGTACCTACATGCGAGCCAGCTATTGTTCATCCAATGTCTTTGATTGCAGCTCTTTATAACACTATATATGTAACAATCGAAAACAAAGAAGCAGCTATCCAAGCAGACAAATGGAACGAACAATCATTCACTTATTTCACAGATAGAAAAAAATATCACAATACTCCGGTCACCCTGCTAATCGAATTTATCCGTCGTCTCAACAGAATTACCTTTCTACCAACCACGCATCTAATCAGAAGAAATGCTTTGTCTGTAAAAATTTGGGATGCTGGTCTAATAAGCACTCACCAAATGAGCGCGCAACTGCTCGCACAAAATTTTCGAATACTGTTAGATATGACGCTCAAAGAAATGAAACTAAAACTGAATATGATAAAGATAAACTCGAGGAAAATGAAATAGAGGCCCTGGTTCTTGATATCAACAACTATGAAATAAATGTAGACGAAGATGTACCAGTGCCCGAGTACTTTCGCACAACTACGTCAATAGTTCATTCTCAATACGCAAAGTCATAGATCATATTACCACGCCCTCGCAAATAGTTCAGTCTATCACACTTTGACTCAGAATACTGAAATTCCTGACAATTTTGTCACCCTCAGGCGCTATAGCTCAAATAGATTCCTCGGCATTATGCTCGATACTGGAGCGGCAAATTCACCTGCTGCAGGCTATGAACAAGCCCAAGCTTACATGGCTTAATTCAATGCAAAAATGGATACCACTAGTGCCGGTAGCCTTCGCGCACACTTCGATATCGGCGGATCATCCTCAATCGGAACTCTAAATGTCGCCTCACCCATAGGACAAATTATTTTCCACGTCATTGAAGCTAATACCCCTTTCTTACTCTGCCTTTAGGACATGAACAAACTAGGTATATATTTTAATAACCTTACAGATACAATTACCGCAAAAGATAAGACCATCCAGGTCTTCAGAAAGTTTGGTCACTCATTTCTAATATGGGGACGTGAATCCCAATACTAACTGACCGAGATTGAGCTAAGACGTCTAGATCGAAGATTTGATCACCCTTCTGTTAATATACTTACAAAAACACTGGAACGTGCAGGTCATGATGATCCTGCCCATCGTTCCATTTTATCAAAAATTAACCGATTTTGTACATTCTGTCAGATATTCTCAATCTCCCGGCAGATTTAAATTTCGTTTCTGGAGTAGCTCATCGTTCCACGGCTAGCCAAGACCAATTTTTTGCTCCTTAGAAAATTCAAAATGTCAAACTTGACAGATCAGACGCGGGAAAAGCCATGGTACAATGTGGAATTGGAAATATAAGTTCTATTGGGACTACCGAAGTTGCGACACTAATTTGAAAAAAGTTCTATACCATGTTGTTCCTGCTGATACTCCGTTTTTACTTTCACTCTTTGATGTAGACAATTTAGTTTGAAGGCTAAATTTGACAACCTCCAAAATATCCTCATCCAAAAAGGAAAGTGGACACCAATTTTCAGAGTTCAAGGCCATCCATGGATGCTATTGAATAAAGCGAAAGCACTCACACATATAAATCAAGGCCAAGAAAATAATGCTACACTCGGTTGCTATCTCATAGGAAAAGAACTCCGACGCTTGTATCGACACTTTGGCCATTCCTCTGCTAAGAGGCTCCGCAAGGTTCTTGAGCATGCTGGGCAAAAGATTAATTTTGAGGAAATTAGTCGACTTAACAAATATTGCGAACATTGTCAGACCCATGAAACCACCCCTGGAAGATTCAAGTTTACTCTCAAAGACGATAAGACTTCAATCATACAATATTTGTTGACGTATTTTACCTTGATGGTAAACCAGTCATTCATATTGTCGATAAATCCACAAACTTTCAAAATGCCAAATTCCTTGATAATACCTCGGCCAAATACACATGGGGTGAGGGAAGCGTAGTGTGACACATATCTCGGCCCTCCTGCATATATTGACCATGATCTGGGAACAAATTTCAATTCACAAGAGTTTCGTGAAGTGCAAAAATAATGAATATTGACACCATAATGAAGCCGGTTGAAGCTCACCAAACAATCGGTCGAGCTGAGAGATATCACATCCTTATTAGGCGCGCCTACAAAATTATTGATGTAGAAATTCCCAACTTATCAAAAAGAACGAAGCTACAAATGGCAGTCAAGGCCATTTATGATACAGCTGGCCTGAACGGACTCATCCCGAATCTTCTCGTGGTTGGGGCTTATCCACAAATGAATCAAGAGGATGCACCTGCTGTATCAATTGTAACTCGCGCAGCGGCTGTCAAGACAGACGTGAAGAGATGCCACGCTGCATGTAAAGTCGCCGATGCCTTAAAAATGTGAAATGGTCCAATTACAGACCATCTTTCCAAACTTCCGCTAAGTTCAGAAGTCGTTGTGTTCAGAGAAGGGCGAAGATGGAGTAAACCATGCCAATTGATAGGTATGGATGGCCAGACTTTTCAAGTTGAGCTTAATGGTCGTCCTGTAACATTCAGAAGTACAGTAATGAAACCTTTCTACCGCGAATCTACAACCAGTAATCTGGATGTATCACCAAATTTTCCTGCACCAGCAGTAGCTGACGAGCCTCCAACAAAAGAAATTTTACCAGGTGATCATACACATCCTCATAATTCTCGACTAAGTACAAGACTTGCCCAAAAGAATTCAAATGCTGTTAATGTCTGTTATCTTCAATCATGCGATGCATTTAAAACATTTTTTAACAATACATTAATAAGGAATAGCTCTCCAATGATATCGAAGTCTTCATTACCAAGAATGAGATGAGAGATCGTGAGATGTCATCAGATGTACGTGCAAGAGGTATTATCACAACCTCCGGTGCACCATTTGAACTCCGAGTGCTTGGCTTGTCACCCAGGGGCCAGTATTCCGGGGTCGTAAATTGATCGTTCATCCACAAACGCCTTCCATAGTCCTCCAGGATTTGATGGAAAAAGTTTTTTATTTAAATATATATAAATGTGTATATTTTTTAACCTTACTGAATTGTCGACGCGCGGCTAACTATGCTATGAGAGTAATTAGGCAAGCCATAGGGTTTACAGATATACAATAGTATAAACAGAGTACGCAAGAGGTCAAGTAGTTAGAGCTACGTATGGTGGCGATTGAACAACTACTAAGTCTAATGATAGAGGGTGGTGGCAGATCCTTTATGGTTGATGTAATTTATAGTTTAAGATAAGCAGTGGATTATCGAAAGCAATTCAATTCGAGTACAGATACGTGGAATTTGTTCTCAACTCGCAAGCAAATACGTAGAGCATGTCACGAACTGTATTTGAATTACATAATTCGAGACCACCCCAATTTCGATCCCCCGTTTGTCCACTAACCTAGTGTACGCCATCAATCCGACAGTATGATTATTGACAAAATTGTAATTCATATATTTCTTACAAATTTATCTGATATTTGCAGCTCATGGCGTAGCGATGATAAATACGATGATTTGAGTCCTAAACGTAAAGCACCTTAGCTGCAAATTATACATGTCTTTGGCATCACCGCTTTCGGCTGACGGATTCGCTATCGATCAAGGTCACAGGGGCGTAATCTTCTTATAGAGATGATAATTGAAATATTAGAAGATTATAGTAGCATGACAAAGTGTTTAGACGAAGTATTAGATTCACCGTAAATTAGCTCATATTGTGCTCAAACATTTAACTCCTGTAGATGATTGTTCAATTGGCAACTAATAGGCCGAAGGCCACGGCGGCCACGTTTGTAAATAGTGTGAAACATGTTATACTTCAGGCAGTATTTCGAAAGTGAATTTATAGGACGTGCGTCTTAGACGCGTCAGTCCCTGTTGTTTTTTGATAGTTATTTCCGCTCTAAATAAGTCACTGCTTCTGTTTTGGTGTTATGGACGTTTCATCGTAGTGTCGGGGTTTGTGAATCATTTGCTTTCACTGAAGGGTACAATCAGATGTGTAGCGATGTGACGCCGTAGATTTTGACGCTTGAGCGAATACTCATTTAACCATTGAATGTTTCTAGTCTTCACTTATCATATCAGTGAGCAATCGCAAACGTTTGTTTTTTTCAAGTGGTATTGACTCAGAAACCATTAACCATGGTTTAATTAAGGGTAACAGTAATGCACGAGTTGTGACAGCTTTGGTGTAATCTTTGGATATTTGATGATTTTATTGCAGGCTTGAATATCTTTACTGTGGTTGCAGATGGGAATATGGTTAGTGTGGCTAGAATGAGATTATAGATAATAGCGTTCGAAACTCAATCGGTCGTGCGTTAACAGGCGTTGGGTAATATAAGATAATTCCCTATCTGGAGAGGAGAAGTATTGAAAAAACTTATGCCCAGCTTATGGCGCTAAAATAAGCGAAATGCTAATCTAATCACGTGATTACGCTGATCTCAAAAAGTTAGTAATCGTCTCGTCCCACGACAACTTCAAATGTCTTCGGCGCAAGGTTGTGTGAAGTGAACGCCTGGCTAGCCACCTACGGTGGCAAAATTGTTGCCACGGCTTCGCCTTCGGCCAAGCCACGTTACTGTGGCTTATTGAGCGACAATATGCGATTTTAGACGTTCTTTATAATAGTCTAGTTTAATTTAACTAATAATTATAATAACTAATAAACTTTCTTACTGTCCCATTTTCTTCCGAAGATGAGGTACAATGAACTTTCCAGCACTGCCAGATGGCTTAAGTGTCTCAGCTGACGTTGGTGAGGAACGTTCACGTTCACGTTGTGGAGAAGGTTCGCGTTTAAAGGTTCGTGATGCAGCTCGACTAGTTGCAACAGGAGGCTCGGAATCTCTCCACCTAGGGCGACCACCGACTGAGGGAGGAATGGATGAGCGTCCTTCAGGCCGAGGAGCCGAATAAGTAGTCCGAGAGGGGGGGGTACTCGACTTTGTGAGAGAGGTCTCTTGTTGTACTCTTTTTGACTGCCAAACTCCAGGTTTTTGTGATTCAGCTGTCTTCGGAAGAGCTTGTGACAAAGATTGTCCAGCTGCTTTAGCTAGCGCACGACGTTGTTCAGCTTCTTCTTCCCTACGTTGCTGCAAAGCAGCTTTCTCCAGGCCTTCTTGCCTCTCTTTTTCTCGAATTGCTTTGATTTGCGCGAATTCAGCTCTTTTCTTTTCCTCTCTAGCTGCTTTTTCTTCTGCCTCTTTGGCAGCGCGCTCTTCCTCTTCTTTTAGCTTACGCTCTTTCTCTGCCTTTTCACGCTTCTCGCGAGCCTTCCGATCCCTATACTCTTTCCTTCGCAAAGCCATTGCTTTCTCTAACTCTCGCTCGGCATCACGACGGCGTTTTTCAAACTCATCATGTCGACGCTCTACAACAGACTCCCGATATGACTCGTATTGTAAAACCAATCTACTAAGCCTATGCTTAAGTTCTAAGTTCTCCTTGTGCTTGATTTCCGCATCCTTCTGTGCTTGAGCTTTGATCTTTTCGTAAGCAGCAAGATCTGCTTTCCTTTGAGTCTCATAATCCATTGGCAGCTTCTTTGCTTCTTCTTTTTTGAAGGCTCGTTCCAAGTGGTCAATTCTCTTGCCAGTAATTCGGAGCTTCTCATTAATATCATTTTTTTCACGTTCCAGCTGAGCAAGTTTCATAGCACGAATTGTATTACTGTCAACGTTGTCTAGATTTTCAAGATCTATTTCTAAAGACTTAGGACCTATCTTTAAATCGGCGATTTGTTTCTTGAGCTCTTCTTTTCGAACACGATCTAATTCTGCCTGGAGGCGTCTTTCTTCACGTTCCTTCTGTTCTTGGGCGAGGCGTTTATCTTCAGCTTCCTGGAGTTGCTGTGCTCTGATGCGTTTTCTAGTAGCGTCTTCTTTTTCTTTTCGAGCTAGTGCCTCGGATGCCTCTTCCTTTCGCTTTTGAATTATATCTTTCCGTGCTAATGTTTCACGATGCTCTTTCTCTGCACCATCGCTAGCCCTAGCATAAGCGGCATTCCTAGATCTAATTCTTGCTTCATTATATGTAGGATCGACATATTGGCACGTAATAAAGAGCGCTTTTGTTAGACGGGTAAATTGAGTTCTGACGATCTCTGATGGTGTACTTTGAAGCCGTTGTACAGCAGAGGTCTCACTATCTGCTGAGCCCCCAGAGCCGGGAGTAATAGTTCTAGCGGATGAAAATATGTCAGTGTCGAAGCTGAGGACTCCTGTGGCGTGATTCATTCGTATGGAAAGGTCTCCTTTCTTATTGCCATTCATAATGAATTTCTCGATGGTGTGCCTGGCAACTTGAAACGGCTCTGGGAATTGAGCTAGGTTTTCAACAAATCGAACATCAACGGTCTCGTAAACCTGAGAGAGCTGTTGAAAAAGTCTAGTAAGGATAACCTGTTGGAGGGGAACTACATATTTTTGCATCTCAGCATCGGTGCCTATCTTTGCCAATATTGGAGAGATCTTTTGGCAAATTGAGAGCGGATGAAACTCAACCTCGAGAATTCGATAAAGCTCACGGATTTCAGGACGCGCGCGCTTTAAAAGACCTTTACTCATAGCATCCTTGAAAAGAACGGCCCGAGTAGGAGCTTGGCTCATGCCTAGAAGATGAGTAAGTCGAGAGTTTTTATTTTTCTTGGCTTCATCAATATCAATAACAGCACCTCGGGATCGAGAGGTGCTGATCACAGGGATTGCAAGTGCGGAAAGAAGGACAAAGGAGGCAGCTTTTGAAAGATCTGCTTCACTCATGGCTGGATTATCCGACTTCTTGCTTTGACCAGATGCAACCATGGATGCAGACTGACGTAGCAGATTGTAATACCTAGACCAGGCTGCTGCATGAAAGAGATAATTCTCTGCAACGAGGAAAATTCTTGTTAGCTTTTCGTAGTAGTTAGCCATCATTATGTTTTTGGGTGGTCGTTTGCTGAGGTTTAACAACGTGTGGATGTCCTCAACGCTTCGAAAAGCTTCTTGCCATAATTCTAGCTCAACTGCGACGTTTAATTGTTGAAATCGAGTCTGAAGATGGCGCTGAAGTGTTTCCGGATCATTGAGATTGATTGCATGCATCTGAGCCGAATATTTGGCCGCAGTTTGAACGTGATTTCGCAGTAACTCACACAGCCTTCGAAACTCAGTTTTCCTGGTATATTTCAAGCAGAATTCAAAAGCCTGCATTGCAGTGCTTTGATACATAATTTCAAGCCTCGCATTGTTTCTAAGGATATCCAAAACAGTTCGGTATGTTTCCCAGAGAAATTTGAGCCAAGGCGTAACAATTGCTCGGTCGGTACGGTCGCGAGATTGTTCACCAGATACCGTGGATAAAAGGATTGATTCCGGCGTCTCGCTTGCTTCGAGATCATCAACACTCGCTGTAGCAGTTGAGGTTTCAAGAGATGATTGCACTTCATCAGCCTTAGCTTGGGCTGACTTGACTTTTTCTTCTGCAAGTTCGATGAATTTTTTAAGTACTAGCTGAGATGATTTTCAGTGAATAGGCTTCTGGAAAAATAAATACAAATCTACTACTTACCTCAATAGTACCAACGTTCGTATTTTGGCTGATGTTCTTATATTGATACAAAGCATCTTTAGCAAGCTTTCCCTTTTTTTGCTCCACAGATTGTTCGACTAATAAGACCATAACAGGCTCCAAAGAAGCGATTGGTACATTGCGACTTCTCTTTGATGTAATGTGTTCGTGAAGAAGAGCCAAGGCAGCCTGTGACTGGCCTACGCCCATGAGCTCATGGGCGCGCTTTAACACATTCTCCGGCTTCTGGTGAGGCGGAGGCATTTTCGAATAGGCTCGTTTGCGAATAAATAGCCTTTATCTGAATATATATCTTCGCGCTGCCCAGGAGAATTTGGATGGGCAAGCCCATAGAGTTATTTTGGCTTTGTGCGCTAGATCGAAGCATATCACATGACCGTGGGACTTTAGACGAACTGCATAGCTAGGTCTAAACGTAGAGCCAACGTCAAACGGCTCTCTGTTCCTAATTAAACCTTCGACTCCACTGATATCTACTTCTTAAAACTTGAAACCTTTCTACCTGCTCCTTTAGCGTTAGTCCCGAAATTAAAATTTTAAGATTCTTCTTTAGATACAAATGATGCCCTCCGGATATTCCTCTCGAGAGGATCCAGGCCAAATGAAGAAAAATAAGCAATCAATGGCAGATCTTAAGCTGCGGCGGCTAACAGAATTGAATGCTCGTCTTCGAGAAGATTTAGAGCGGGAGCGAATACCAGTTTCTCAAGCTGCCAAAAGGTAAGCCCACAGTTTTTCTGGATTGATAATAACTTCCAGCTAATAAAGTAAATCACAGTATTTTGAATTATACAAAGTAAGAAACAACCCGATTAATACTGCTCAGTATTTGATTTATTCTTCGGCCTCAACACTTTGTTTGGAACTTCCTGTCGTGAATACAGTTATACCATTTAAGATAGGACTAATCATAGCGCAGTAGCACGAAAGACTACATGGTTCCATCGATCTGGGGATCAATCGATAAGAAGGACGATCCGTACACGCCGCAACAAACAGGCGGATGCTGTTCTCTAATGTGAAAATATTTACAACCAAAGAAAGGCGTTGGAGGAGTAACAGGCTGAATGAAATTACTCTACGGTATTGGAGCGGACAGGGAGCTGGGTGAAATTGTAAAGGTGATAACTATAATTTTGTCACTGGCTATCATAATCATGACGGTGCAGTAGACTTTGTAGATTAGGCGGGTGGACTTTCATATTAATTAATCAGAAGATGTATTTATTATTGTGGTTGGATTGAGCCTGAAAAAACCTTCGCTATGGTATATGCACATGGCATGATATAATACTAATACCGAGACCTCTGGGATAAGGAGTTTAAGATATTCAAGATGATGCATTTGACAATTGGCCCGATATTTAGATAAGACATAACTGATACAGGTGTATGTTTCATAAAAGATATCATCCATAGATTTTAATTTCGAATTCCAGCATCAATCAAAAAACTCTTGAAATGTGAACAAAATAACATTGCATGCGATTCTATGAATGACCTTGAAAATAGGAGATTGAGGACAGTTGATAGCTCCGATTCACTCCACTCTAGATTCCCGGTCTGGCAAACAAATCTGCAGTGAACACTAAAGCTATCCCTTTTATTACAATTTTTCCGGTGCATGAAGCTTTGTGATCTCGCTCATCAACAGATAGGTAGACAGGCAACAACTTTCGGATTTTGTCTCAAACTCGCAGGAAATTATGACCATAACTTCCATATCATCTAATCTACGACTACAACTCACGCTTTAATGATTAATAGGGTCGTCAGGAAACGGTGCCGCAACTGAATAGACCCCTATACATTCGTCGTCACTCTAAGAGCGCGTATGAGTCATACGCAAATGTCCTACCCAAACGCGTGAGGTTTCCCATGCAATAATTGTAAGAAGTTATGCAGGATGGAAATCGGTCCTATTTTTAGCACACGCGATTTACAATTTTAATCACATGATCTAATAAATAGTTCGTTGTTAGGGCAACAATTTGGCCAATCATTGTTGTCATTACTACTGGTGATACAGTAACAGGTCCTAAGGTACATGTACATGTATGTATAACTACGTCTACCGTAATCTCTCCTTCGGTTAATTAAACTCAACCCGTGACAGCTACATCTACTGTTAGTTCTTTGAATCGATTAACATGTAACTCTTTATAAACACAACCTAGAATTTTAGGACCCTTCTTCACAATTAAACTCTATGAATTTGTTGATTCAGTCTTTGTTATTAATCATTTCGCATGTTTGTCTGCTTCCGCTCAGTACCGGGATTTTATGGATCCTTCTCCGAATCTCTACCTTGTTAATGGTCTGTGCGCGTCATCGCTTCCTCCGTATTCGCGTGCGCTCTACGTCGGGAACACTGGTGGGCATCGTGTTAGCGGTCTGCGCTGCCCCCCCAAAATTCAGTCTTTTGTAGCTGCACCACAACAGTCAACATCATACTACAATCATGTCTCAACCCCAAGGTCAATAAAAATCAATTGATGAGTAATTATTCTGATTCTATATATCATTATTGTCGCTCGTAGAGTCGTCGCTTATACTATCATCGTCGCTACTATACCGGTCAACCCCTGACCCAGACTCAGACCCCTCAGAATCACTACCAGAAAGACCTCTATCGCTAGCCATATCGAAGCCTATAAAGTCGTTATTTGCAGAAACTGGATC
The DNA here is from genome assembly GCA_013170925.1 of Podosphaera leucotricha. Classification (NCBI taxonomy): domain Eukaryota; kingdom Fungi; phylum Ascomycota; class Leotiomycetes; order Helotiales; family Erysiphaceae; genus Podosphaera; species Podosphaera leucotricha. The sequence goes on along the minus strand of JAATOF010004332.1, from coordinate 228 downwards.
AAGGTTATCAGAAGGCTCAGGTCCCTCTACTGGATCTACTGGCTCTCGCAATGGCGTGAATATAGGATGCTCCTCTATATCCGACCCGAAAGTAATCTCTGCATCTGATCCAGCATCAATTGAGGCATGGAGTTCGGCCTGAGTAGCTTTGATCTTCTCTTGATCAGCCTTCCAAAGCTTCTCTCGATCAGGAATTGGTGTTTGTAGCTCTTCAGGAACAGGCTTTTT
>JAATOF010004329.1:0-21802 GCA_013170925.1 Podosphaera leucotricha | reverse complement strand
TGTTCCAGAAGATTCCATCAGATAACGTAATGATCGGCAATGTTAAGGGAGCCCCTGTTTGGGCCCTTGCGTTATGCCGTGGCCAACCGAGCTAGATGTGGTTAGCGCATATCATAACAGACGCAAGCTTACATCTCCCACGTTGGCCAGATAGACCTGTCTCCTACAGTATATTCAGGGTCAATTCACTATTCACTTACTCACATTTAAACCCGAGATAACCTTAGTTGATGCAGAAGGTTTGTCTACGAAATTATTCATTAATGTTCCCGGATCCTGGAATTTTCGAACGCTTAACGATTGTATATTTAGCATGGCTCTATCGACCTGGTGCCAGTTTTGTAGCCGGTATTCCTTGAGGAGCAGTCAAGAACCCATTCATTAGAATGTCTACTTGATCATTATCAGACGGTTAGGTTTACTGTCAGCTGTCCATCATCTCAAAAATTGTATATAATTCGTCCTTGTGTGTTTGTCGTGGGAAGCTTTTTGATTCTTTCGTCTTGAAACTTTACTTATTGTCTATCTACGAGCCTAAATTATCGTCTTTTGGAGAATCATCTTTAAGTTAGTAAGGTTGAATTTATTGTTAAGAAAATACGTTATTTATGCTAAGTGTAAATTTATATTCAATCTGAAGAGAGAAATGTGGCAAAGATATTTGCCAAGTCAACCTCAGTCTTTTCTTGGTTGAGTGATGACACAAGCAGCTCAGAAACAGTTCACAACTGTTGTAACTGATATCTAAAGACTCACTAGTATAAAGATGTGTCTTCATCGATTCTAGTTAATAAAGGGGCTTACTTCAGGTTAGGGTCCTTTTCCACTAAGCCTAATCAAGAAAAGATGTAAAGTATTTATTACCTTCTCGTAAACCCTGTAGAACTTCATATAGAAATATTGACAGTATTTTTGGCCATTAATCTTTCTTGTATCGTTTTTGGTGTTAGCCCTTCACAGAAACAGCTTTTAACTTCATTGATTTATCTTTCGTGAGAACCTAAGAGTTTTTAATAACAAAACTAGACGGTCTACGTAGTAGATCAAAGGATACCTAAATCCAGAGTTATGACTCACGTCTTTAGAACCCGCATACTCATTAGTAGTCGTTGAGAGCAGGCAATATTATTTATGACTGAGTTGTGATAATTTCTCATCATTTCGAGTAACAGATGGCTGGCTCGCCATAATCTATTATCAATCGTCGGCTTTCGGACTCCATCAGCTATATTTCTTCTAGTGATATTCTTGCCGTAATCTCCCAAAGATAACTTCCGATCCAGCCCAGTTCTCTGTAATTAGAGGCGTGAACCCGACAGACCTAACATTTTATAATCGACAAACCTCTCCTCGGATTGTTCTGGAACTTAAGTTTTCCATGGTTGAGTCATTTGATCCCGATGCAACTTTCAATTCATGCCCTGTATTAATGCTTCTGGCGAGCCGTACGAATCGCAACAGGAACTTCCAACTTTATCATATCATCAACCCGCGGCTTTCACAAAAATAAAATTCTGTGAATTTATCTTGCTTCCCATTACTCAGCGGATCTTAAAGACGACTGTCAACCACTCTTTGGTAAAAGGTGTAGCATGTCCTGAGAAGACCTCGTCACTCTGCACGAATGGTTGTAGGAAAACTTATCCAATGAATTCGTTTGACCAACTTCGTTTCCTGCGGCCTGACCAGTTCTCTTGTTAAGGACCTTGACGGTAGACAACATGTAGATATTAGGTCTGTTGAGCTATATGTAGACCCTCGTTGGCATCTGATGTAGATGACCAATATTTATGCTATTGACTGGCTTTAGCCACATAGCTTCTGACTTTGAAACTTTAATTGCTCTGGGAGTGTACTAAAGATTTATATTTTCATGGCATACATGTAATAATGGCTAGTTACGACAGGAATCTGCTACGCTATTTATATGTTGTTGATTTCCACATAAATATGCTTTGGCTAGTGTCTGTCGGGTTAGGTTTATTCAGAGCACCCCAGCCAATGGTTTCCTTGCATGATCCTAACCAAATCTTGGCATACAGGGATTCATTACACATCTTACGCTTGTGGCACAACTGACAAGAAGGGATTATTATGCAATCTTTGCTTATGGATTTGCGGGGCTGGATTGGTGACTGAGCCGAAAGATCTATCAAGGCTCCATTTTGCCCCGCAATTTTACCATCCCTCAATGACTTGTAATCTAGTTCAAACTTCAAAATTATCATGGCAGGCAAGAAAGCTGTGAAAGAAAATGGCAAAAAAGCCTCTGGAAACGCACAAAAAGCAGAGGCAGCTGCCCAAAAGTTAGCGGTGGAAAATCAGAAGAAAGCAATTGAGGAAGATAAGGAATGGAGCAAAGGAGCTAAAAATAATGCAAAAAAGTACGTGTAACACGTGAGAACTACTACAAATCAGATTCTAAGATTGAGAATAGAGAAGCTGAGGCCGCAAAGAAGGCAGAGCAGGCACGTAAGAAGGCAGAAAAAGATGCACTTCTAGCCGAAGAAGAAAAGAATGCTCGAGCTGCACCAAAGAACACAAAAGTGGCAACGAAGAAAACCAGAGGGATTGATTTATCAGCTTTAGATGGAGAAGATACTGCAACGAAGAAAGCAAGCACGCTCAACGCGACGGGTATCGATAACGCACTCGATGCACTTTCATTAACAAATAACGCTGCAACAAAAATCGACAAACATCCTGAGAGACGATTTAAAGCAGCTTTTGCAGCTTATGAAGAACGTCGATTAAGGGAGATGGATAGTGACGGTAGTGGGCAAGGACTTAGACAGAATCAAAAGAAAGAAAAGATCCGCAAGGAGTTTGAAAAGCATGAAGATAATCCCTTTAATCAGGTAAATGCAAGATATGATGCTTCTAAAGATGAATTGAAGGCATTGAGAGACAGTGAGAAGGCAAAGATAGAAGGAAGATTAGGGGCATAAAATATGTTTCGTTGCTCTAAAAAAAGTCATTAAACAATCGATCAATTTGCATGCTGCGTGATTTGTGTAATAGTATCTTAGATGTAATTATTCTTAGTTGCAATTAAGTTTGGAATCATTTTTCCGATAAAGTCCGTGCCGCATACAAAAGAAAGCTCCCTTAACCATCACCTATTACATCAACAAGTATGGTATCACGGTATTTATCAGACCTACCGGCAGTGCGGAGTCAGAATCTCCGCGTTGAATTGTAAGATTTAGCCAGCTAGACCCATTGATGACTGGCTAACTTGTGTCAGCTCAGCTCTTAATACAGCGTGTCCGTATGGCATATTTATGGCCCTCACTCCTGGCAATGCAAGCCTTTGGTCTGGTGTGATGTTCATACGCAAAGGTTACCTGTGATCCCCTTATAATACCAGCAATACCAACGCCGAACAGGGCCTTACACTGGTGCCATCCTCCGATTTCAAATATCTTTTCCTCCATCCTACCCTTCTACTCCACCAGTCGTTATTTTCTCCACAGAAATGTTTCACCCACTCATCAAACCACTGACAACTTACGTCTACACAACAGGCACCGAAGAATCCGGGACTGTGTCTTCTGCTGACGAAGAACGGCTACCGCCTGGGGGGTTCAGCTTACGACACGGGTTTTCGGAGTGGTTTGGAAATAAAACTAGAACTAAATATGATGCAGAAAATAAACGGCAAATTAACAGTACAAGACAATCATCAGCATCATCAATTCTGACGTACAATGCCAGCTCAGCTCCTACTCATATAGATAATGCACGCGGTAGCAAGGAGCATGAAAATGTAAAGACAAATATTTATCAAGTATTGAGATACATACGAAGTACATTCGATAATGAGGCGGTACTAGATCAAGTTCCTCTCGTCACTGCAGGAAATCCTGGAGCATGGCATGCTTGGCGAACTCATCGAACAAAGACATTGAAAAATTCGTTAAAGAGAGTCAGCAGTAGTTTGGAGGACTCAAAGTCAATAATCAATGTTGGTTCAGTCGAAGATCAAGCAGGAAATATATCGAGCATTCGCGAGTATTCAGATGTTCCGAGAAAATTGATTTCACCCAAAATAAGCACATCTACAGAATGGGATTGGGATGGGGTTTGGAAAATTAGGGTTAAAAAATGCGTGGATGCAAGCAAAAGTGAGAGCGTTTTATTTGGGAAAGATTCTGGGGATGATTTGATACGCTTTTTACATATGGAAAACACACAAATCAATGCGCTTAAAGACAATATTAAACAGACTTTTGAAACTGTAGAGCCGGCGAGAAGGAGCATAATATGAGAAATAATCAATATTTTCGTGAAAAAAGGTTGGTGCTTTTGGAGTGATCAAAAAAGTTGTGGGATTCGGGCCAGAGCCCTCTTAGAGCATCAATATCATACCCCCATCATTATGTTGAATTGAAAAAGTTCTTGTTCGAATTTTTGGTACTTACAACTTTGCTGCTTTTTATGCTGCTTTTTTCTTACGTTTATGGCACTCAAGTTTCCAAGGTTCCTTCCCTCGCTTCTCTTTGTCAAAAAGTCTTCTTTCCTCATGAAAAATATCCTCACTAATCTTGGACTGTTAACACTTTTATCATATATTCAAGTACCCCAGATATTTCACATTGTTACTTTTGGCTATGAATAGCAGTATTTACGGCAGTCCAGCTATCGGGGCACTTATTCTCGTACCAATTATTATCGCAGCCTCAGCAGCATCTATCGCTCTTAAGGCATCAGATTATTCTCAAGCTCTTGCTAAGTTTGTTAAACATTACTGGCAAACTCATTTTCTCCACCTTGGAAGTATCAGAATTGATTCTTCAAGGCACAAGCTAAAGAGGTCTAATTTTCGCTCGAGTCAATTACAGTCAGATCTATGGTATGATCTAGATAGTTTCTATAGTGATCAAGAAATTGGATACTGCGGCTTTACAGATAAAGAAAAATCAGATCAAAGAAACCATAATTATTCAACATCGGAATCTCAAGTTTCTTGGTACCCATTTCATACTGATCAATCAAGATGGAGTTTTACGAAACCAAAATCACCACGCCAAGACCTCTGCGAGTTACAAAACGTGGCCAGACCGTCAGCAATTGCTCGGCGTCCGACAAGGCTCTCAGTAGGAGATGCAGCTCTACTAGCTCGTCCAATCAAAGCAAGGGAAGCCCGACGTTGGAATACGAGTGGCCCGTGACAGTAAAAAAAAGAAGACATGAGACTTCAGACCTCGGATCTAACATTTTTGAAAGGGACAACACATCCAACTTAGATGTGAGATCCAGGCCAAAGACGAACACGACTAATTATGAAAATATCGAATTAAACTCTAGTGAAGATAAGCACATCCAAAACAAGGATGCGGTATTTTCGGATCTAGAAATGACGCCAAAGGCCAGTCAAATAGTTTCACGAATGACTAGTGCCGATGCATTTCTTAAATCAGATCTTCACCAGCGAAGCTCTCAGATAAATGCATCTAGGTTTTCAGTTCGAGAAGAAAGCCCATTATTATCACAGAAAAAACTGGAGACTCATAAGAGTATTGTCTCTTTGAAACCACCCCCAGTAGCCCCTGAAAGATTTTCCTCTAAACCTAAAAAAACTTTCCAGCTTGGGTTCACAGGACGAAATCAACAAGTTATATCGGCTAATTCGTGTTATCGAAATCACACTACTGTTACCAAAAAAAAATTGATTCGCAGTATTTCACGCAACAGAAATCCAAGCGCAACTTCGTCAGAACAATCTGCTGAAAGTAATTTATCGGGTACCTTTTATGTTGACCGCTGCTTAAATTATACCGACTCTGGTGAAATTCAAAGATCGTCTTATGAAAATTCTCTAGTTTGTAGCAAGATTAAAAGCCAGTACTTTGATACCCTTGTTTTATGTCCAGAAATCAGGATTCTCCCTGAAGTAACAAGTGTGGATATTAGTGATTCTAGCTTGTGGGTAGCGATTGAAATAAAAGGTGCTTTAAGGAGGCCGGATCGAGAATTTGATGAGTATAAACGAAAGGAAAGACAGGATTCATTGGACTCTAGATACAGTCGTCTCGTAGGTATCCAAACCTCTAAAACCTTCCAAAGGAACCTAATGATGACTCTTATTAGATATCAAAAGATTTGGCTATCTTGATTCAATGCGCATCAATATTGATGGTGATAATGATTGCCACATCTCTAAAATTATTGGAAATTATCATGGACCCCTGACAATAAATGCTAACCAGACACATTTAATATTAGTAAAGGTCTTCTTTAGTAGTATAATATCATCTAGAGATCACCAAAAATTTTCTTCAGAAGAACTCATTTCAGAGCTACAGAATGATCTTGGAGATAACTCGACTCCGTACTTGAAAGTTCGGTTACACTATCGTCATTCTGGTTTTTACAAGAAGGATCTATCAGATATACATACCTATGGTATCAATTCTAATCTGACTCTATTACAAACTGAAGCCACGGCTGTAATAACTAGATGTAATACGAGATCGGTTTGGTCCTCATATCACTCGAAAAATTCTCGAAATATTAGCCCTATTCTACAACTTATTGAGAAAAATTTTTATCCAGGAGAGGCTCAAGATGCCATTAAACAGATATCAGAGGATAGAGATAAGATACCATCTGCAGAATTCTCATGGCAGGATATTAGACCAAGTAAAAGCATTGATAAGCCAGAAAATGCTTTAAAGTCGATCAGTTTTGACCCGAGTCTGGGACCTCTTCGAATATCATCACCCAGCCCCCCTAATTCAATTGTTCACTTACCTCAGGTTTATTTACCTCGAGAATTGACTGATGAAGTCGACCCAGCTCGTAAGATCTGGGTTGAGATGCGTCGGACTTCACTAGGTAGTTCACCTCTAAATAATTGTCGGACTAGCCGTCACCGCGAGCACGCCAGAAATGAAAGGTATTCAAGTTCAAATCATTCCTTAGAGCCAATGACTTTGACCAAGAGACAAAGCTCAAAAGTAGAGTACGAGAGGGGTAAAATTATGGGAGTAGCTCTAAGGAACAAAAGAAGCCTAGGTGAAGAGACGCTTCGAAGTATAGCCCCCAGCATTGACAATAATCAAGAATTAAAATATAGGTACGAGAGTGGGGCCAGATCTAGCCCAAGCCCAGGCTTAGGCGGAGGAGCAGGTGTAGCAAGAAATTGGTTAATGGGTTTATTTCCGAGATCATGAGAGATAGTGATGTATAAATTTACTGGGAAGTTATGAAAATTATTCATAATACATGACATAGGCTTCATGCTTAAATCATGCCTAAATTGAAGGTGTGAGATAGAAGACTCGTCGAGATCTTACAATAAAAGATGTTATTAAGGCAGCCTTGGACATTCTGTCACACAAATGCTTGCACGATTCAATGAGAAATCATATGAATTTTAAAGTGCCTATTCTCTTGGGCGGGTGTTGAGTTAGAGGTAAAAAGTATGAGAAAAGAACGTAAATGAGGTATTTCACGATCCCTTATAGCTCCAGACGGCTACCTATTTAAGCACAGCATTTAGTTCGACGGTGAATTGTAATGAATTTCTAAGAACTCTCTACAACTCTCATAATATCAAACAAATTTCGATCAGCGCCCACTTGGATATCCTAATTATCCCTTTTTACAGCACGCCAAAAATAGATAAAAAGACTCAACAATTAAAGAGCCAGGGCTTTCGGGATCGTTCATCTGCTGCGAATCCGTAAATGATAAAGTCTCTTGCTTGAGATATAATATAGGTACATATCGATACAATGAGCGAGATACGAGCGCAGTTTGACGCCAAATTAACATGAATGTGTACCACGAAGGGCAGATAGAGAAGATTCGAAATATATGGTCGAGGGATGCGATTTTGGAGCCACAACATTACATGTCAAGGAAGATTTTCGGAGCGGTGTTGACGGTGATTGATGAAGTACGCTTCGGCCATCGCAAAGGAAGTGACAGAAGTGAGATGGACGGTCTTAGAATAGTCTGTCGACCCAAGGTCCGATATCGGATACGCCAGCTCAAACTTCATATATTTTGTGTGCACTTTGGGCCGAAAGGCCTTGGAAAGTAGAAGCTAGTCTCAGGCGGCTCCAGAGTGTGAATTGACGAAAAATATTTTGAGATTGAGAGTAGATGAGCTTTGGCTTTACCAAAAGAGAGGTCAGTTAAACCAAAAGCTTACACTGAAACTGATGCTCAAACTCCTCACATAATGCCACCATCCCATCGGAATGTACAAGCACTCACCACTTTCAAGCACACAGTCAACATATTTGGCATACTTGTAGCGGGGAAACATCTTCTGGGCTTCGTCTTGTTCTTCTTTCGAACCATCGAAGCGAGCTAAAAGACCAATATCCATAGCACTCGTATTTTGCATATCAATTCCACCGTCTTCTATACCTCGTGGATAGAGATTTTCACTCTCTTGTGGGGCATATAGTCTAAAATATTTCTTCCCCACGACTTGCGCGATGATATTGTGATATGGATCTGTGTGGAGTGGGGTGATTGTCCCAGCTGGTCCGAACCAGGCATTAAGCAATGGCTGTGCAAGATGCGGGCTCTTCAGATGTCCAACAGTCGGTGAAAATGGCGCGTGATGTTGAGACAGAAAAGTAAAACAATAGTCGGGTATTGAAATATCGTTTCGGAGTTTTGGAATCTGGGAAAAAAGGTCATGCTGGGCTAAATAACCAGTCGTCGATGTTCTAAATCTGGGGGTTTGAATATATTTTTCAAGAAACTCCTTGAAGGTGATTATCTTTTGACTCCAGCCTTCATCAACATAGCTCCGTCCAAGCTCAATGGGAACAAGACGTTTACCGTCGACAGTCTGGGAGAGTAGGTAAGATGGACTATTCCAAGGATGGTCGCTTAGTGCCGGCCAGTGATTTAATGATTCAGTGATAATCAGTGGTCCAGGACCAAGAATGGGGTTTGAAGGGAAACTCAAATGTTTTTGGAAAGCACCGAATGATAAATTTTCTTTTCTTGGAATAGGATTCATTATTTCAGGGAGAAACTCAAGTTCAATGGGGAAAGTATCACCGGAATTTTTAGGCTCCTCAAGCCGTTGTCGTTTAGCAAATCGCTGTGAACTTCCCGAAAGTACCGCGAGATGAGTGCTCTGAAGATTCTCAATAATTTTACTGATACTATTCAGAACTTCGTCTGATGGGGGAGGACCCGCCATGATTAGTGCCATATCGATAGTTCTAATCATCTGATCAACACAAGATTCATTGTGATCCTTTGTCAGATTTATTACTAAGACCGTTAATTTGAGCAAGCTTGACTCCCAAAAGAGATGTCTCCAGCAGACAGGGACATCTTTGAAAGGGAACGCGTAAAACTTTTCGGTTGCGATCGCCATGAGGTCATCAAGTCTCTGCTTAATGAAAAGCTCTGTAATTCCCTCATCATTCGAGCCAGTCATACTGAGATCACTGCTGGCGACATGTTGCCAGATATTTTTGCATTGTTGAACCAGAAGTTGTAAAATAGGTTTACCACAAGCCTGTAAAGGCACACTAGTTCCGGGCAGTTCGGAGAGGATATCTGTGAGATTTTTAGCATTACAGAATGTCTTGAGACATATCTCGATTAATTCTTGAGAAGATTCTGTAATCTCATTCATCATAGGCGTAAAGGTTGTTGTTGGATCAATAAATGCACAACTTTAGTGAGCTGATGGGAATTAAACGAAGGCAGAGTAAAGGGTTAGCTCTGTCATCCATATATCGCGAAGTAGTACGCAGAATTTATCTTTATATTCTTACATCAAAGTTATTTTAAGTGCCATCCATATCACTCCAGCATTCAGCCGAGATTTCTAGATTCGAAATCCTTAGACGTGTATTCGTGGGCTTTTTCCTGACGGTTTGCCAGTTTTTTATTGCTCTAGAAGCTCTTAGTGTATTAGTGAAGTAGGTTACATCATTCTTTGAAACGGCTTGATGTAGAGATTTGATGCCTAGTAGCATCGCATTTAGCTCTAATCGGATGTTACTAATTTTAGTCACATGACTTATGCTTTATTTTAATGTGTTCGCTTTCACATGTTGCCTGCCCTGTGGAAATTTCCCTGTACTCTGGTACCTTAAATATCTAGCTCCTTTTACCGTCTGTTTCAATCGCGCCATCCGATTGTTTTTTTTTTCCTTTTTTTCCATATTTCTTGGTCAAAACTTGGTTACCTGTTGTGTGTAAGATCTGTTAGCGTGTAATAAATCCTTCAATAATATGATTTATTGACCCTTCTTGAGAGTCTCCCTACTCGGCGTTATCTTACACTCTTTTTTTCTTAATTTACTCTAAATTTATCTCATGTTCAACTTAAAGCAAGATTTTCTAAATTTATTTGACTATTTTCTTCCACAACTCGTAATGGATATGGTTGGCATCGACAAAATTTCTGCGGACTTCACAATGCATCAGAGTCAACATGTATCAATTCTTTCTGCACTTCTCCCAAGTGTCCTTCAAGATTGTTTACCGCGCCTTCCATCACTTCGTCACTCTATTTATGGATTCAGTCAACTGAATAAAACGAATATTAGTGACTCGCTGTCAAGCAATAGACCACGACCTAAAATGACTACTAGATTTGGCAGAAGAATAGTGGATGCGCCCCATAAAGAGTGTGTTTATAGTAGTGTCCGTGATGACGAAGTATCCCAGTTTTTTGGTAAGACAGACGACGATCGAGATGAAGTTTACATTCGGGAGCCACAGACAGATCTGTCAGTTGACATGGGTGGAGTTGACTGGAGATGTGCTCAGCAAGGTTGGTTGAATGCGTTATGCTTTTAGAGCATTGCTGATGACTCTTGTCCTCCAGGTCTCAGTCTTCTAAATCTTGCCATCTCCGAAAGTACCGCCCATATCGTAACAAGCGCACCCGTTGCACGTCAATTTTATCTTCACTCTCTTATTTATTTAGTCCGTGCCTTGCCCCCAGACCTCACCAATGATGAACAACAAACGATTCGTCAGGCGCTGTCTGAGAGCGTTGTAAAGCCAATTTATCCTAAAATGCTCCCGCCAAGCTACCAGCAGTCCTCTCGTTCTGCTGTTCAACGACCTTCAACTTCTATTCTGCACCGCATACTAGCCTCAACTATTGTACAATTATTCTTGTTTTTTCAATTTTTACTTCCTTATATAAAGTTTTTCCTAACAAAGGCCTGGGCTTATGAGAAAGAACATCAGCTCGTTCGTAGGATGACGAGAAAGAGTGTCGACTTCGGAATGGGTGTCGGTGAGGTCATGCGGGGAATGGGAGAGGGAAAGGTAGGCGAGGTTATGGCAGGAAGCCTCGAATGGTTTTTACTGAGTGTCGTGGGAGGGGTAGAAGAAGGTCTTGCAATCATAGGTTCGCTCAGTAGGAAAGAAAGTGGCATAGTTTCGTCATCAAAGGTTGGATAAACGGTGTAGTGTTGCGATCGTAGGTTAGTTTCAACTTTTTACAAGTTTCAAACCTGTCGATGATCTATTCGACACTATGGCTAGAATATATCCGTATGTGTCGGATGCCTCAACTTAAATTGAATGGAGTTGGTGCCCTCGTTACAGTAATTACTAAGCAATCGGCGAACTTAATATGCTTGCGTATCACGTGAATGATCACAGGGGCCTCCTGCACATATTGATAGGCTCCTTCTCTGAAAACAATGTGTTTATAGTCTTGAGGGTGTATCACGAATAATGTATTTGTGGAATACTCGTAAGATCTCAGAGCTCGTAGTCTCTGTTATAAACATCACTCAAACTGCATATTAGTTCACTGGATATGCAGTGAAGAAAGAAATCTTCTCTCTCTCATCTCTCGTGATCTTCAATCAACACGGCTACTCCTCTTGACTTGAATGAACGATTTGTATATTTGTGAATAAGTACGCAATAACTAATGCGTCGCGTGAGCACGCGATCTCTCACCTACACGTGCTAGCGTTGATACACAGTACATAAAATTTTGCCAACGCGCCCGGGAAAAATCGAAATTATTTCGAAGCACAAATAAACTCTGTAAAAATAAATCAGCATCTCTTCACAAGATAATTCTTTCATTCATTCACCATTCTTCTACTATTGTTTTATCACTCAAGTACGTGAGCTCCGCCGAGCTCTTGTACGATACTCGCTATGTTTAATGTTTGCAAGAGAACTACGGCATCATTATCCAGATTTGGCGTTAGAATAACACCACGATTGCCATTCATAACGCCTTCGCTGGCTTGTCCTCCTTCGCAGCATATACTTAAGCCATTAAGTGAAGCACGATGCATTCAAATCTCTTCAATACTGAAGGAAAATCAAAATGAGAAATCATCTATTCCAGGGCGTAAAGAAGTCAAAACGTTTCAAGAATTGGCAGACTTTAATATGGTTCACCCAAACGTAGTGAATGAAATCACAAAAAAAATGAAACATGAGAACTTGACGGAGGTTCAAGTGGCAACTATCAATGAAGGACTTCATGGTGTTGATATGTAAGTCTGATACCAAAGGCTGAATCAGTATTGTATCTCATCTATCTCAGCATAGCACAAGCAAGAACTGGTACCGGAAAGACTCTAGGATTTTTAATCCCCACAATTCAAAACATTCTTCGAAAAAATCCAGAATTGGCTACCAGACAAAAGTATTCAAGAGCACGTGCATCCGATATCCGCGCTATCATTATCTCACCCACTCGTGAATTAGCAGAGCAAATTGCAGTTGAGGCCCAAAAGCTTTGTTACAACACTGATTTGATAGTCCAAGTTGCTGTCGGAGGCAACAGCAAGCGTCAGATGTTGATGAAAACACAACGAGAAGGTTGTCACTTACTTGTTGCTACTCCTGGAAGACTGATGGATCTTCTGACTGATCCACGCAGTGGCGTTAGCGCTCCAAATATCACTACCCTAGTCTTGGATGAAGCTGATCGGCTATTGGATGACGGATTCTCTAAAGACATCGAAGAAGTGACCAGAATACTTCCAGACCGTTCTGTTGTGGATCGCCAGACACTTCTCTTCTCTGCCACTGTTCCTAGGGAGGTGATGCACCTTGTGCGAAAGACTCTGAAGCCCGACTTTCATTTTGTTCAAACCGTGAAGGAAGGTGAGCCTGCAACTCACGAAAAAGTACCTCAGAACATTATCATCACTCCAGGAATTGAGAACTGGTTGCCCTCCCTTGTCGAATTAGGAAAGAGGACTATAAGTAAATCAATGAATCAGCAAGAAACAACAGAAGGCGAAGCAGCTAAACCATTTAAAGCTATAGTATATTTTACATCAACTGCTCAAGTTCAGCTAGCTTTTGAGACGATAAGAAATATGAGGAATCCAGATTCCGGACCTGGCAGTAGACACCCACTTTATCCTGCGGACTTATTCATTATAAACGGTTCAATGACTCAAGAAGGACGGACTCGTGCCGCAAATAGGTTCCGGAATTGTTCTTGCGGAATTCTATTCTCTACAGATGTTACGGCGCGTGGCATGGACTTCCCAGGTGTTTCTCACGTGCTTCAGTTTGGTTTACCTCCAAATCGCGAACAATATATCCATCGTATAGGTCGTACAGGTCGAGGTGATAAAACTGGTGACGGATATATTTTCGTCGACGTTGCGAACTTACCTGAAGCTAAACGTATGTTAAGAGGGCTTCCAATCAGTGAGCGAAAGGATATCCAGGTCTCTCAAGTTGATATGTCCAAGGAAGCTGAACTTCCAGCAGATGTTTCGGAAAATATTTCATTAATTACAGAGTCTTCAAAATTAAGTCTTCGTAGTACTAAAGATGCCGCTTATAAATCTGCTCTCAACAATGTAAAAACTGCTGCACAAACCTTATCCTTAGCTAGGTGGTCCAAGTATGGATGGGGCTACGACGAGCCTCCTGCAATTGGCTCGCTTTTGGCTAGCAAGCTAGGTCTGAGTCGCTTACCTGGCATTAATATCGGCCGCCCAGCCACATATGATGACGAGCCTGCCTCTGGGGGTGGTCGAAGCATATTTGGAGGCAAATCAGGTGGCTTCGGAGATCGAGGAAGTAGATCAGGTGGCTTTGGAGATCGGGGAGGCGACAGGGGTAGCTTCGGGGGTCGATCGAGCAGCTTCGGAGATCGAGGAGGCGATAGAGGTGGTTTTGGAGGTCGGTCAAGCAGTTTTGGAGGCGACAGAGGTGGCTTCGGAGGCCGATCAAGTAGCTTTGGAGACCGAGGAGGCGACAGAGGTGGCTTTGGAGGTAGATCAGGTGGCTTCGGAGATCGAGGAGGCTTTGGAGGTCGATCAAGTAGCTTTGGAGACCGAGGAGGTGACAGAGGCGGCTTTGGAAGCCGACCAGCCGGTGGCTTTGGTGATCGAGGAGGTGACCGAGGTGGTTTCGGAGGTCGATCAAGCGGCTTTGGAGATCGAGGAGGTAGATCTGGTGGCTTCGGTGATCGAGGAAGCGACAGAGGCCGATCAAGCGGCTTCGGTGACCGAGGAGGCGAAAGAAATAACACTAGAGGTAGAGGTGGATTCAGGCCGAGGAGGTAATCGAAACAGCTTCGGAAGCAGAGGCCACGTCAAACTGAAAAAACTTTTAAGTGCCCATGATTGTCTGTCACCAATTTCAACGTACATATTTCGCCATCTAGCTTCACACTTCATCGTTCCAATAAGTGAACTGTTATGTTTCCCCTTCGCTCAATTGAATTACTATTTTTCGGGCTTGCTCTGAATGTAAATATAAACCTTCTAGTCTATCTTCTATTGTGCTCAGTGTCTGGGTAGACACAAAACAAAGCCAAAGCGAACTATCGCTCTACTTATCTCTACAGTATTACTGGGTTGAAGGACGATATATGCATTAGATACACACATACGTACACAATGAAGAAGTCTCCCCCCTACACCTGTTTTCCAAAAATAATATAACGTGTACATGCATCTCCGTGATCCCCAAGCCTCCCGTTCAAGTTAAAGACTGACAATTGCGTAAACTGCACCCATAGTCTATACACCCTTCGCAAGCTGCGTCTAAGAGCTCTCAATATCACCAATAAGTATTTAGCCACCACAGTTTATGTGTTAGGATTGAGATATTCCCTCACCTGTCCTGAAAGATGTGCAACACAAACGACGAAGAGTTTCCCATCTGAACCAGTAGAAATAGCGATCGAAAGGGACGAGGTTGAAGGAGTTAGGTCATTCGGAATTGAGAAGGATTACAGTATATAGATTTTAGAGCATCATGGAGGTGAGAGGAAACGGCATCATATAATGGCAAAAAGCAAAATTTACGAGTTGGGGTATATTTACATGTATCCATGGACATATGAACCAACATTTGAGAGCCCAAATTCGATGAAATCTACAATTCCTACTTTAAGCATTCGTCTTGACTTTGAAATTTACGGCAATCTTTTCTCTGTCGTCGGTGGTTTGTGTAGGTGATTTACCAGGGATATGTCTGTCCCACATGGGTAGTCGCGCGACATAGACATCTGCATGATCAAGGGAAGAACCTGACAAAATAATTGATTCCGCTATACTTCCTCTCGGGTGCGTTAATTCTCATCTTTATCGAGCGCCCTATTAGAGCCCATAGGACTGGAACCGGCTAGAATGGATAGATTCGGAGGGCTAACACCTAGACCGTTGATATACTCTCATTTGACTTTTCGGACATCTCTACCAATACGCCGTGATACTGTTTTTGCCTTATTTTTTGAGATATTTCGGTGGTTCTTCATAGTTTACGATAATCTTCAGCAGCAGCAGCATCTCTCCGATTTCTCTCCTCGATTGTGGCTTCCCACTGTGTTATATGATCGAGATATTACTGCTTTGTTAATAGCGTAGTGCTCGCTTAACTCGCGCATATAAATAAATAAATACTTGTAATTAGACATCAGTTCTTTCGCTTCACCAATTCTTTTCATCACGAGTTCTTGCCTGCTTTGTGATGGCTACCTCATATCGTGACATACTGTCTCTTGTTAATTCCTCTCTCTCTTTTTGAAGACGTCCTGCGAGTGATAGTCTGACGCTTGCGCTCGGCACTTGTCGCAGCCTCAAGGTTCTGAATCTGATCAGCTTGTATATCTATTTAGGCTCTCCGATAGGCGTTCTGAAAAGAAGGGTCAAGGGTACTATGCGCTCAGATCTTTTTCACGCATATTGCCACTTCGTAGTGTGTCCTTGAGCGCTGATGGAAGTGGTGGGCTTCGAGTTCCGTATCTTCTGGCTTCCTGGCTTCCTACTTGCTTATTACTCCAGTAAGCTTGACCATTATACTATGCCCTAGCAGGAATAGCTCTCTTGCGGCTTAAAGGCTAGATTAGGCTTAGACGAAGAGTCTTTAATTTTATGCTTTTTTATAGATTTGCTTCGAAATTCTGACATATCGAGGAAGAATGTTGTCTGAGAGTATTTAATCGTTCTCATGAAGTGCTTAATTGATGAATTAGTTCTACTAGTGCTCCCATTGGCAAAATACTCCAAAATTTAGGTACTGTTGAACATGTGTTCCCATTTTGACTAGGTCTACTAGATAACACCCTTTTGCCTGACAGCACTAGATAAGATTTATATCTGCTGCTTGCCTCACGTCGTTTCACTCAACCCTTTACTAACCAATATGTTTCACAAGATCCAAAACTGCTGATCAAGTCCGGGTCTTTAACTACTCCCGGGCCGCATCAAGAAACGCCCCAATGAATTAACACTCGTACTTTGCAAGCGAAACTTTGCATTTTCGTACCTAAATATTTTGTAAGGTTGGAAATATTTCCTCCCCTCCAGTGACCAAATACCTTGCACGAAGCCGATATTTTTTCAATGAATCCATATTAGTGCCTTGAGATTGGGGTAGAGTGTATGATATTTCCATGTCACCTCCAAACCCGGTGTTAAGGAACGGTCCTCTCCAAGATGGCCTCAATATTTTTCCAGCTTGTCGATGGTCAAATAATATAATTGGTTCACCAGGGGAATACTAAGTCTCTCCTCGAATATCTTGCTCGTGTCTCTCAGCCGATCGATCTTTCGCGCTATTTGAGCATTCCGTTCCAGCACTACAGAGTACCTCTAGATAAAAAAAGGTACTAATTATTTTTGATATAAAAATTATTCTCATCATTGTATTCTCACAGAAAGAAAATACTCTATTTAACATCTTTTCCAGTAGTAATCAAGATTAAAAACAGATCAATCCTTGGTCTAACCATCCCTAGAACATAAAAATAACACCGTAAAGTTTGAGCAAACTTGGATAAACAAGAAGTTCTACGTTGTTCCAACGCCTCATTACATGGTTTATAACGTGTTTAATGACCTTTTCTGAATGTTCATCTTCATAAAGGTAAATATTAGAATTACCACTGCTCGGACCTGTTACCAGAACTTGACATCACTTAATTCTGAATTTAACCTCTAATGAGCTTGCCGGGTCAAGACCGAATAATATTTGAGCTGGAGAATATAATCAATGGAGAATCTCCCGACAGTTAACCTTCAGCTAAAGGCACTCCTTTCGCCCAATTTCGTGTGTTGGCCGATCATTTTCTTAAGCACTATTGGCAATAAGGTATTAGTGATTGCACCATATCACCCCGTCGCTCTTCGCCAACCTGCGCGTTATTTCTCTGAAATGGGGGCCTGGGTCTGCAGATACTCCGACAGGTATCCCAAACTTTTTCAAAATGGAAGTCCTTAAGAAGAATCGAATTCCCGTCTCTGGATCATTTTACTGAGTCACTTTCTGCTCAGATGTATGTTGAGAAGTAGTCAAGATCACTTTTCTTTCGCTTCAGCGCTCGTTGAAAATAGGCCAACAAAATCGATTACCAACAGCTCTATGGGTTCGTCTACTGTTCCCCTAGTACTCAGCTGTAGTGTATCGTGATGCCATTCAAAGCATATAATAGGCAGCCAAGTATATAATTGTTTAAGGTCCATGGTCATCCTCAGCCAATATTGATTTCTTAATTTTCTCAGGGTAGTCGCCTGCGAAAAGTACCCTCCATTGTCATATGCTTCCATCAGGATTAAAGCCACTCCATTCTCAACCAAGCATTTCTTTCGTATAGCACCCAACGCGTAATATAAGTCTCCATCTGTAACCGAAAAAAATGGGTTACCCTTCGAACTCGGGCGGCACGCTGAACTTCTGTCTTACAATCATTCAGAAACCTCCGGTGCGTAAGATACCCCAAAATGGCACGGTGCCAGTCTGACATCCGAAAATGTCCACTTATTTTCTTATCTGCCTCTACATATCTCATCTCTGAGTGAGGCTCACTAACAAATATACTTTGAGATCCTGATCTTTCTCTTCCTTCAATGTTGCCTTCATACTATCTAGTATGGTTGATTTTCGTTGATTTACTACACCCCCCCTCAATTTTTCCAACCACTCGTGTGGCTCCCCACAGTTCGAAGATAGATTTGCAATTCCCGTTTTCCCTTATTGGTTCTGTTACCTTCTTCAGCCCTTCCTCATATCCTCCTTTCCCGTCCTTCCAAATGATGATGAGGAAAGTAAGTCAAAGAATGACCGATCGATCTGAGTTCATGAGTATATGCTCATATTTGCGTGCAAGCTCCATAATTGACAAAGTTCCTTCTTGTAAGTTCCATAATTGTTGTAGAATTTGGAAATTGAGGAAGGTCTGTGCATCTGGTGTTTTTTTTTTCTCCATTTACATCCTGTCTAAGTCTGAGACTATTGTAGGATGGGCATTCCTCAAAATGCATGCTCTAATTACACTCATCCCTATTGGATGTATTCTATTTTATAGTTCGTGTTAATCTGCAAGGAACCCTTGTGCACCCTCAGGCTCCGAGCACCTGTTGCTATCAACTTTCAATATTAATAACACTGGGAGAGAAAGTGCGAGGCATGTACTTTTGAATTGTCCGATCGAGGAGCATCGAAGGCATAGTCTCCTTGACCAGTTTGACTCAGACATATCGGACAACAGTGCCATGCTCCGCCTTCTATCCGACCACCAAATAGTGTCACGAACTACACCTTTTCTTCCAGTGACTGGTTTTCCTGTAACGACGTACTGAGGCACTTCATGGCCCACCGCGGTTAAATTGTGTAAGAATTAATAATAAATATATTAATAACTTCTGCAGCAGATGCTCGCAGATTCTACAAATTGATTAACAGGATGATGGGTATGCTTTGCGACTTATCTGGAAGTTTGATAATGATAGCTCAAGAATTTGGTGTGGTGTTGATGACAAGGTTTCAACACCCTAGAGAGTGAAACTTTTCCCCAACCACCCAACTTTGATTTTTCAATAGCTCGGTAAATAAATAGTGTATTATCATAAAAATGACATGATTGTGGAGCTGAAAGAATTCTTCATAGAATGGTGTAAAATTAAGGTCGAACTTCTATGGGCGCAATTTTTCGAAGTTGTTGTTTTTGAATTTGAGCGGACTTTCTATGCTTCTGGGCGTATTATTGTCGAAGAATCTCCACTCCCATCCTATTGTATTCAATATTTTGAATTCCTGTTTCTCTTTCTTTCATGCTTGCCGACACTTGCTTAGCCACTTCTCATGCCTATTGTAGGCTAATCGACCGTGCTCTAGTAAGGGTCAACATTCCTAAGTCGATTTCGTATATTCCTCTTGCATATACTTCTACCGTCATTTTAGGAAGACTCAAAGGTGTTTCCCCAGCCGGTGGGGTATCTTTGGCACGATTTCGCCGTAGCAATTTCTGGACCCGTTCATAGTACTCTAAAAGTGTTTCCTTTGATCCTTTTTTTAGATTACCGATATCCACTTCTATCAAGTCCTCGCTCTTGATAGCTGAGAACTTCACTGGAAATCGAGTTTGGAATGCTTTTTTAAATTCCTCTACATCTTTTTTATCAGCCGTCTCTAATTTTTCTGTGAATACTTGATACTGTGGAGTCGAGTCCACCCAATCTACTGCCTCGTCAGTAAAATTGGTCAATTGATTCGGAGAAGATTTCTGAAGTCTCTTTTACTTTAGCCTCCCTGAGGTCAAAAGATAGTTTTCTTAGCCACTTCCCAGCAGCTTCTAATTCATTGTATTTCCCACCCATCGTATCTTCCATAAGGCTAATATTTTTTGGGATCCATTCTCTGATCTTTAATTGATAGATCTTTAATATTTTCGACCAATTCCAAAATTTTCGTGGATTCTATCTTTGCAGCCCTAATCGCAGGGGATCAACTCCTGTATCTTAACTAATTCTGCTTCTGATGCCTTCACAGGTAAGTATCAGGTATAAACCAGGTAATAGCAAGAAAGCCAATCTATCTTAGAAAAAAAACTATTAAATGAACAATAAATAGTCAAATGAAATGAATACAAGTCAGGATAAAATTGAGACAGTGAGGTAAAGTAAAATACATTCTCTTGAATCAGAAAGATGAAAAATCCCTGCGTAGGTCACCAAATAAATTGGTGGGTAAATGAGAGAATAGCTCGTTGACCATGAAGTCATATGCCTCTTGAAAATCCAAGAGCCCCGAAAGCATATCATCGATGTAGAAGGATGCTCTGGGGAGGCTCTGCTTGCACCCAGAAACTAGTACTGACTTTATACCTTGAAATTCATTGTCTCATTCAGGGATACCACCTAAGACAATATACTCTAGTTTTGTAAAAGAAAAACCTGCACCCGCAGAGCACTATGGCATTCTAGTCGGCTGAATATGGCCAGTCCCTAATGTTGTGACCGCAAAAAATGTCGCTAGAAGATTCCAGTAGCTGTGCTTAACATCAAACTTTAGGAAGAATAAATGTGACAGGTGGGACAAATGGTCATAGAATTTCGCCATTAATTCAAGGTAACAGCCCGGCATATCCTCTTTGACATTATGGTAGTTGAAGGTGATCCTGGGCTCATCCCATGGGCCTGGGTTTTCACTTTTATCCGCAATCACCGCCTAGGTATTCCAATCTGTTAATATACCATTTGCCACCGTGGTCTTTTCATACATCCCCCAAGTTAGTCCCTCATTCACTATTTTCTAAAGCCAGACTTGAGTCCATTCATTATCTTACCCAGTTCCTAGCATAGCTATCTTGATCCAAGGTTTAGGACTTGAATTTTATAGATCTGGTGTGTCTTGTAAAGTCGTCCTAATGATTAGAATTTGATGTCCTTCGACCTTTGATCACCCTTTTCCGGGAGTCATATGGCTAGGAACGTATTCACCATGGCCCAAAGGCCACGGGCCTAAGGGATAAACATCAGCCACATTCCTTCCGTACTAATTTTCGGCGAGCAGCCGCAGTCATATCCACCATAAGCAATGTGGGAGATGATGGTGACGAGACAAAGCCTGTCGAAACCCACGTGGATGAATGGGGATTCAGAAGGGAAGGACTACAACTCTTCTTGGCTATCCCAGATATCTAAACATACTCAGGGTTTACAGCCGGCACCGCGAGATGGTAAAGTGTTCGACTATGCCAGCCATATTCATTGTATGGTTATATGACCATTTTGAGCAACTACATGTATGTCACGTGTATCTGTCATGATTGGTTGACTAAGTGTCGCGCACGTGTCAATTTTTGAACTTCCGATTCTAGCCGTTATTCTTTCCGATGTACTAATGGATGTCTATCAAAAACCGAACAAACCGAAATAACAAATAGTATTTGTAACCCCGTTTTAAATTGTAATTGTTCAGAGTAGTTTACAATATATATAAGGTAGATACAACAGAGGCTATATAAGGGCTATTTTTACGCTTTACATCCTTTAACGATTTACATAGAATTGACTACCTGCCCACCACAATTAAAAATATGCCAGATCCATAGGGAAAGAACTTT